>SJYQ01001494.1:178234-198775 GCA_006410935.1 Redunca redunca
AGCCATCTCATCCTCTGTCGTCCCCTTCTCCTCCTGCCCCCAATCCCTCCCAGCATCAGAGTCTTTTCCAATGAGTCGCCTCTTCGAATGAGGTGGCCAAAGTACTGGAGTTTCAGCTTTAGCATCATTTCTTCCAAAGAAATCCCAGGGTTGATCTCCTTCAGAAAGACTTATTTTATCTTTCTCCCAAATAGCAGACTTGTACCACTATGCAGTTTCACATGGTTCTGTCCAGGGCAGGAAACTTCCAGGCACTGTATTTTCTTTGATAGAAGAAACCTTAGGGGCTGATGCTACCGAGTAAGTGAACAAGCTTAACGAAAAAAACGTAGAAAGCAGCTCCTGAATCTGTCCCAGATCTGAGGGGTCAGCCTGAGCTCTTTTCCTCATCGCCTCTTGGTTTCCTTGGTACACTGTCCTCGTGGGCATGACCTGCGGCTCACCTCCATTCGATGTCCTTTTCCTGGTCCTGCTTAAATGTCACCTCTCAGAGAAACCGTCCCTGACCGCCATCTATGTGGTGATTCTCTCCCACAGTGTGCCATTGTTTTCCTTGGCAGTGTTTATCATTCCCTGTAGCTGCATATTTATTTCTTACCATTTCTTTTACTGTTATCTGCCTTCCTAGTGTGTAAGCCCCCTGAAGGCAGGACAGTGTCTGAGTTGCCACAACGGCGTGCCGAGTGCCTGGCACACAACAGACACTCCATTAATGTTTGACGGATGTCAGCGTGAAAGAGCAGGTGAAGGAAGGGAGACAGGCCCCAGGGGGCGGGCCGGTGCTGGGCTCAGTGACCGATCATCAGCCAGACTCGGACCGGCCTCCTGACTTCCCCTCTGCGTCCTCCTCCCAGCCTGCTCTGCGCTTCCCCAAAGCTTTTAATCACTTGGCTGACAGGCAGGGTCATCCATGAGAGCAGAAAGAGGAGAAGAAAAATGAGGCGCAGGATTGCCGAATGGAGAATCCAGGCTCTTTTAGCAGCCACTATTCCTTATTTCCTGCTGGAGTATTGGCACCTTTAAAAGCCTTGGCTGTCCTCCCCAACCTCCCCACTCAATCACAAACCATAGTGTCTGGAAAAAAATAAAAGGGGAAAAAAAATCAATGTGCTAAGCTTTCCTGGGTTCAATAGCAACTCCTCCTGTAGTTTCCCTTTCTGGCCACAGAACTAAGCTCTCCAGGGCTCTGAACTTGACCCCAGGGGGAAGGAACTTGCATGTTAAAAACATGCCCCTCCTCTTCCCAAATCATTCCCAGCCTGGCAAAGACCAGGGAGGTGGACTGCCCTGACTTCCCAGCTCTGAGTCTCTGTTTGCTGATTCAACTCTGCCCACTAATGCCTCATTAAAGTTTCCCACTCACATTTAGATCTCCCTCAGGACTTCCCTGGTGGTCCAATGATTAAGACTCTGTGCTTCCAATGCAAGGGGCATGGGTTTGATCCCTGCTTGGGGAACTAGGATCCCACATGCAGCATGGCATGGCCAAAAAGTAAAAAGAAAGAAAAATTTAAAAATAGATCCTCCTCTTTCTGGTGTGTAGGGAATGAAAGGGAAAGGGAGAATTGTTATCTGCAGGCAGATGGTTGGGTTGAGAACAGAATCCTCTTTTTAAAATATTAAAATGACTTATTTTCGTTTTTCTTTTAAATCGTATTACTTGCAGCAGTCTCCCTCCCAGTCTGAGTCAGGGGGTGTACTGCCCCAGGAAAGGAGGGAGGTGGGTAGAACTGAGAGGCAGTGATTGCCTTTGGGTATGAAATCTCACCGCCTTGGCTTCTTTGTCAAGAGCTTGGTCTTAAAAGCTAGGATTTATGGAAAGAGAAGGTGTATGTGTCCAAGTGTCTGAGGAGGAAAACAGGTAGTTATGGGTGAGCTGAGATGGTTAAAGTGAAGCGCGGTCCTGCGGCCCAAGTCTCTGGAAACACCTTAGAGGAGATCAGCTGTTCCCAGTTGAAGGCCCATCTGTCCGAGATGACGGAAGAGCAGTAGGAAGGTACCTTCTGAGGGAGTGGCTGTGATGAAGGACCCTGAGGCACCACTTCTGGGTCCCCTTGGCCGGCTCAGTAAGAGTGGAGGATCCGAAAGTTCCTCCCTCTTGGGGGGGTGGGGATGGGATGCAGAGAGTGCTAGGAGCACGTGGAAGCTTGGGGTGGGCAGAAGACACTGCCCTGGGCGGAGACATTGAGACTGGGGCAAGCAGCTGGGACCGATCCTCGTTCTCAGCCCCCTTTGCAGATTCCTCGTTTCTCCCTGCTCTGGAATTCCTCTCCATACTCAGCTCCCCTACTGATATCCTCCAGTGTCACAGCACTTCCCGCACAGCACAAATCGCCATCATATGTCTCCAGTCCTAGCTTCTCCCGGAACTCAGACCTTCAAAGGCAGCTCCTTCCTCAGCACTTCCGCTTGAACTATCAGTTCAGTTCAGTCACTCAGTCGTGTCTGACTCTTTGCGACCCCATGGACTGCAGCACGCCAGGCCTCCCTGTCCATCACCAACTCCTGGAGTTCACTCGAACTCATGTCCATTGAGTCAGTGACGCCATCCAACCTCATCCTCTGTCGTCCCCTTCTCCTCCTGCCCTCAATCTTTCCCAGCATCAGGGTCTTTTCCAAATGAATCAGCTCTTCGCATCAGGTGGCCAAAGTATTGGAGTTTCAGCTTCAGCATGAGCATCAGTCCTTCCTTTGAATACTCAGGACTGATTTCCTTTAGGATGGACTGGTTGGATCTCCTTGCAGTCCAAGGGACTCTCAAGAGTCTTTTCCAACACCACAATTCAAAAGCATCAATTCTTGGGCGCTCAGCTTTCTTTATAGTCCAACTCTCACATCCATTCAGGCTTCCCTGGTGGCTCAGAGGTTAAAGCGTCTGCCTCCAATGCAGGAGACCCAGGATCAATCCCTGGGTCAGGAAGATCCCCTAGAGAAAGAAATGGCAATCCACTCTAGTATTCTTGCCTGGAGAATCCCAGGGACGGAGGAGCCTGATAGGCTACAGTCCATGGGGTCGCAAAGAGTCAGACATGACTACTGGAACAATAAAGATCTCCAAATTGAAGTCCATGCTTTCCTCTCCCCTCCGGAAACCTCCCCTTCAGCCTTCTCTTCTTCCACATGGAAATGCCAGTTTTCCAGTTGCTCAACAAACAGCATTCTTGACTTCTTTATCTCTCATGCCATTGGTGCTATGGCCCTGCTTCACGCCCCTGTCATCTTTCACCAGGATTTTTGCAGTCGCCTCCCAACCCACCTCTCTTCGCCCATTCTTGCTCTCCTATAGCCTATTCCCCACCAGCAGCTCTAATGGGACTTTTAAAATGCATGTTACTCCTCTGCTCAAAATCCTCCAAAGGCTTCTCATCTCACAGTAAGAGCACAACTCCTCCCCACGGTCTACCAGGTCCGCCATAATCTGGCTGCCTCTCGCCCTCGCTTCCTCTGGTCCCTCCTCTTCTTCCTCCATGTCATACCTGCTCATGCCGCCAGGCTTTGCCCTCGTCATTCTGCCTACCTGGAAGGCCCCGCCCCCAGATCAGTCCTGCACCTTCTTTAGGACTTAGCTTCAAATGTCTTCTTCTTAGTCGGGCCTCCCTTGGCCACCCCATGGGAAAGAAGAGCCCCACCCAGCTCTTTCTCTTTCCCTTAACCTGCCCCTGCAGCCCCCATATCAACTCTCCCCCCTGACATATTACATATCATGAGTCTATCTATTGTCTGTTGTACATCCCACAGATTGCAAGGTCCATGAGGCCAAAGGGCAGGGACTTTGTCCAGCACTGTCTATGTAGCACTGAGAACATAGTCTTGGGACATAGTAGGAACTTGATAAATATTTCTGAACATCTCTGCTACCATATGGCCCTGAAAAGACTCTCTGCCTTTCCACACCACTTCCCTGAAAGGAACTAGGATTGAAGGAAATCTGAACCACTGAGCTTCACCCTACAAACAGCCTGAGTGATTGAATCAAAGGAACAAACAACCCAGGCCATTGTATGCAGAATAAACTGTGAAACTGCAAGTAGATCAAGTTTTAATTTTGTTCCTCTTCATAGTTATCCAGTGGGATGGGGGCTGATGGTAAAGAGCAGATCAGTTGCAGGAAATTAAAACACTACATGTTCTTGGCACATCTGTGTGAACATAGAAATATGCATATCTCTTCGCACGTGTATCTCTGCATACATGTATCTCTCTGGCTCCCCACACGAGTTCAAGGGCATGTATGACCAACCTGCCTTCGTGTGTGATGCTACAGAGGATGTGTGAGACAAGTTCTGTTTCTTCGAAAGCTCGCGAGCTCACTGGGGCACTGTGATACGTAGTAGAGAGTTTGGAGACACCCTTGGAAAAGTGTTTGACTGCACTCAGTGATGGGTGACCACAGAGCCTCTCAGCAAGTCTCCCTTCAGGAGGAGGCACACTCCTGCACACTGGGTCGTGAAGACATGCAGCCAGTGGCAGAGCTTGGTCACTTGGCTGAGTGGCCAGGCCTGGAGCAGGTCAGGGAGATGTGACTTCGCAGGACTCCCTTGTTTCCATTGCCTGGAAGCATTTCTCAGCACAGCTGCTCGGGTAACCATCCTAGGGGTTGAGAAGGAGCTGGGAACCACTGGTTGCCATACTTGGAGAAAAGGAAGGGCTCATCTGAAGTCTTGCAGGAAAGGAATCTATGCCCTAGACCACACATCTGAAGCATGTAGGAATATCAGCCAACAGGAGCTTGGTCTCTCTACCAAGTGTTTGTTATGGGATGTCTAGGTTCAGCCATTCGGACACACCGTCACTGTTTTCAGTCCTCTGTGTGCTCTTTGCTCAGTTAACCTGGGTTGCACTCTATGCCTGTCCCTGAACTCCATGGTGAGGCACTGCTTTTATGAGCTGATTTTCCAATCAGAGCTGCACTTACGCTTTCACTCGGGTATGTGGACTGCACAGGCCAAGCCTCTGCTGCAAAGCTCTGCTGATGCGAAGCAGCACTAGGTGGTTCCCATATTAGTGACCTATTGCTGGGTAACAAATCACCCCCAATGCTTAGTGATTTAAAAGAGCAAACATCTGTTGTCTCATGATTCCTGTGGGTCAGGCATTTGGGAGTTGTTTAGCTGGTGTTTCTGGCTGTGCTCAAGGTGTTGGTCTGGGCTGCAGCCTCATCCGAAGGCTCAAAGGGCCTCTTCAAAGCTCACTTGTGTGGCTGTTCACGGGGCTCAGAAGCTATGCCTCCATCTTCAGTCGTGTGGGCCTCTCCACAGGACTGCCCCATGATGTGAGACCAGTAGGTATAAAAGATTTAATAAGGAAGGGTAACATGGGCATGTCATTGTAAAAACCTCTTTATTGAAGCATGTCACAGATATGAAAACTGCCCAAATCTAACACATATAGCTCAGCAAAGCTTCACAAAATGAACACAACCATGTAACCACTCAGGTCAAGAAATAGAATGTGACCTAGAAGCATGCAGGAGCCCTACTTCTCCTCCCATCATCGCCTCTCTTGTGCGTGCGTGCTGAATTGCTTCAGTCTTGTCCAACTCTTTGCAACCCTATGGATCGTAGCCCACCAGGCTCCCCTGTCCATGGGATTCTCCAGACAAGAATGCTGGAGTGGGTTGCCATTTCCTCCTCCAGGGGATCTTCCTGACCCAGGGATCAAACCCGAGTCTCTTAAGTCTCCTGCATTGGCAGGCAGGTTCTTTACCACTGAGCCACCTGGGAAGCCCTGATCACCTTTCTTCTTCCTCCCTAAAAGTAGCCACTACCTAGACTCCAGCACCACATTTGCATGAGTTTTCCCACCGCACCCCCCCCCCAGCTTTACTGAGGTATAATTGACACATTTGCCTGTTTTTAAACTTTATATAAATAAAATCCTGCCATACGTGCTTTGCGTCTGGCTTCTGGCTCAACATATGTGTGAGGTCCATTTAAGCTGTAGTATGAAGTGGCAACTCATGTATTTCCTTACTGTAAAGGATTCTGTTTTATGAATAGACTATAATATAAAACAAGCTATTCTCCCATTGATAGACATTGGGGTTGTCGCCACCTTTTGACCGATAAAGACACTCCTGCTCTAAGCCTTCTTGCACATGTGTGCATGCATTTCTATTAGTCCTTGTGCTAGACAGATTAATGGTCTATAAAGACATCTACATCCTTTTTAAAGACAATACCACCAAGATACACTGTTTATTTTCACTGATTTTTAACTGAAGTATAGTTGATGTACAATGTTGTGGCAACCTCTGCTGTTCAGCCAAGTGACTCGGTCATACCTCCTGATCCCCAGAACCTATGGATATGTTACATTTTATGGCAAAGTGGAAGTAGGGTAGCAAATGGAATTAGGAAGTACACCTGACCTTAAGATAGGAAGGTTATCCTGGATGATTTGGCTGGGTCCAGTGTAATCACTAGTGCCCTTAAAATGTGGAAATGGGCAGGGGCAGAAAAGGAGAGCCGAGTGATTCGTGGTGAGAGCCACCCACTCTTGCTGGCTCTTTGACCATCAACCAAGGACTGCAGGTAGCCTCTTGAAGCTGAAATGATCAAGGAAAAGGATTCTTCCCTAGAATCTCCAGGAAGAACACAGCCTTGCCAATACCTTGATTTTAACCTAGGAGCCTCCATTTTGAACTTCTAAACTGCAGAACCGTAAGATAGAAAATGTGCTGCTTTCTTCCACGAAGCCTGTGGTCATTCATTACGGCAGCAATGGAAAATTAATACGATGATGTTCATTCTTACGAGCAGAGTCATTGTGTATGTCCGTGCTCATCTTTTCTAGACACGGTCAAGCAGTTTTCCAATATGGTTGGGACCATTGTCCTCCCATCAGGGATATGTGAGTGCCCCCATCGCTCCAGGTCTTTGTTAGTGCTCCATCAATCAGTCCTTTCAATTATAGCCATTTTGTTAAGGCATCTCATTTTTATTTCCATTTGCATTTCTCTGATTACTGAGGAGGTCGGATATTACTTTCATGTTATTGTCAGCCATTCGGATCTCCTCTTTTGTGAAGCTCCTGATGGTATGTGATTCCTTTGTGCAATGTGGTAAAGGAGGAATAGAATTTAGAACATAGCTTCCCAGGTGGCAATAGTGGTGAAGAATCTACCTGCCAGTGCAGGAGATGCAAGAGAAGTGGGTTCATGGGTTCAGTCTTTAAGTTGGAAAGAGCCCCTGGAGGAGGGGAAGTGGCAACCCACTCCAGTATCCTTGCCTGGAAAATTCCATGGACAGGGGAGCTTTGCGTGCTGCAGTCCATGGGGCCATAAAGAGTCAGGACATGATTGAGTACTCTAGATTTCTATTCATAAATCCATTCTGCATTCTCAAGTCACAAAATTGGGATTTTCTTCAATGTTTTCTAAGGCTTTTTTCTTACTCTTCTTTAAAATAAGAAAGAGAAGCAGATTCTGGCATCTATACCACAATATGGCTATTTTTGTGAGTTTGCAACACAACACACACACACACACACACACACACACACAGAGTTACAAACAGACATGGGACCCTGAAAAGAAATATGCAGCAACCATGAAAGGCACTAGCAAATATTTTTAAAAACAGCAGTCGTAAATACCAATGGACCATTAGAGTGTCGTTTATAGATTAATCATCTCTGCGTGTGGCTTTTTCTTTCAGAGTCTCTGTGATGGGTGTGTTAGGACAAGCCTGAGGATTGAACGTTGAGATCAAAATATGATCTTCTTCAGCTGATATAACTTCTAAAATAAATCATTCATACAGCCGGTGACTCATACAATCCATTCCAGCATGCTCTGCTATTTGTTAGGAGGTTTTTATTTAATTTAAGCATTTTCATTATGGCAGATTTTTATTATGTCCTGTTCAGTTCTGAGTCTTGGGCAGTTGTTATAATAAGGTTGCTAGTCAGGGGCTGAGGATAAAGAACAGGAAGCCAATAATTAAAAGGCAACCAAGAGTGCGATCTGCCAAGTGTAAAAAATCAGATCTAAAATGGCATGAAGATGGGCTAAAAGCCAAAACTATTAATGCAAAATATGATTGTTTCCAGTAATGGACTGATGCATGTTGGGGCTTCTGTGTTACAAGGGCGATTTTGTGAGATAATCAGACCAACAGTATTAGGCAGGACAATCTTGATTTTCCCCTTCCTACAATATCTCCTCTCGGAACTCCATTTTTAATACTTTTAGGATCCCGTTAGACCAGGTTCTATTCCTTCCTCTTCTTATATATTCCCCCCTTTATTACTACGATTCCTACCTTCTGTGTGGCTTTCTGTCCTCAGGAAAAGTATGGTTTTTGAGAGCAAGCACCTGGTCTTTTGTTTTCTGTACATCTTTCTCAGTATCCTTTGGAATTGCCCGCTCACCTCTGCTTCCATCACCCTAGTTCACACCACTGTTTCCATTTGGCCTCCTATGGACTCCTGGTCTCTCTGCATCCATCCTCACCCCCACCCGACCCCATCCCATCTTACTAAGTCTCCACAGAGCAACCAGACTGATCTGGTTGCTACACAAATCTGATCCTGATTTTTACCCTCACTCCAAACTCCTCCACGCCACCAGAAAGGCTCTGCCTGTCTGGTTCTGTCCTGCCTTACCAGCCTCTTCTAGACGTCTCTGCTTGTCCTCTAAGCTCCACCTTTTAGATTCTGAAGCACGTTGCGATCCTCTCGACCCCAGGGCCTTTGCACATGCTGTTTCCATCTGCCTGGCTAACAGCCACCAGTCCTTCAGGCCCCACCTCAGCACCGCTTCCTCAGACCAGCCCTCCAGGTAATCCCAGCCTAGGTCAGGGATGTTACTGTTTGTTCTCAGCGACCTTTATTTGTCCTTCCTAGTACTTACCACAGCTGTGAAATTTTACTCATTAATTCACTCATCCCTTTAACTTTGAGTGTTTAGTGTGGGTCTATGTTCGTTTGCTAGAGCTGTCATAACAGATTACCACAAAGTGTGGCTTAACCAAAAAACACCTTCTCACGGTTCTGGAGGCTGAAAATCAGAAGGCAAGATGCTGGCGATTTGGTTTCACTTAAGGCCTCTCTCCTTCTTGCTTTGTGGTCACATGGCCTTTCCTTTGTGTGTGTACGTATCTCCTGATCTCTTCTTATAAGGACACTAATTGTATTGGATTAGGAACCCATCCTTATGGCCTCACTTAGCCATAACCGCTTCCTTCAAGACCTGTTAGGGACTGAATGTTTGTGTTCTCTCCAAAATTCATATGTTGAGATCTAATTCCCATTGTGATGCTACTTAGAGGTGGAACATTTGGGAGGTCATTGGGTCATTCTGATAGACCCAATTCTGATGACCCATTGGGTCATTGGGGGGTCATTGGGTCAATCCCTCATGGGATTGGTGCCCTTATAAGAAGAGACCAGAGAGTTCTCCCTGTGTCACGTGAGGATACAACGAGGAGTCACCGGTCTGCAACCCTGACGAGGGCTCTCATCAGAACCAACTGTGCTGGCATCCTGAGCTGAGAAATAAATTCCTGTTCTTTATAAGCCACCCAGTCAGTGCCATTTTACTATAGTAGCCTGAGCCAAGACAAGCCCCTGTCTCCAAATTCAGTCACCTCTGAGGGGTAGGGTTTCAACATATGAAATCGGAAGAATACAATTCAGTCCATAATACTACCCATCACTGAACACAATCTGATGAACAAGACAGAGGGTCCCTGTCCTCAAGGAGCCTATAGTCTGGGCAGGAAGTGAACAGGTAGAAGAGACAATAAACAAAGAAACTAATGAGTGACAGATAATAACAGGTTATAAGAAGTACTCAAAGGAAAACAAATAGGATATAATGAGAGAGAAGGGCGAGTACCTATTGCAGACTCAGGAGCTAGGAAAGGCCTCTTTGAGAAGATGTTTTTATTTCTTTTTATATGCTATTAATTTAGATTTTGATCTTTAAAAACTAAAATTGTTAATACTGTAAATGTAAGCCTTTAACAACTAAGTACAGTTAAACTTGATAAATATTAAGTAAAAATGGGAACTTCTACCCATAAACCATTTTGATATGTTTCCCTTTCTAGATAATAGTAATACAATTACTGAATCAAACAATTATCCCTGAATATAGGTGACTCTGTAGTAAAGAATTTGTCTTCTGATGCGGGAGACACAGGAGATGTAGGTTTGATCCCTGGGTTGAGAAAATCCCCTGGAGAAGGGAATGGCAACCCACTCCAGTATTCTTGCCTGGTGAATCCCATGGACAGAGGAACCTGGTGGGCTACAGTCCATGGGGGTCACAAAGAGACACAGTTGAGCACACATGCACAAATGACATAGGGTTACTAGGAAATATTGGTCTAGTATATTCTTGTTAACTAGAAGTTGGAGGTTATAATTTATTCTGCTGCTTATGAAAAGGCAATTGCAGAATATTCTATAGAACGCTGGCAGAGCATTTTACAGAGTATTTTCCTAAAGCATAAGGTTTCCATAGTTTGAGTTTGTTAAAATATAAGGGAATCAGACAAGCCCTGAACCTAAGAGGGTTGTGGTTTTTCTTGAATTCTGCAGTTTGAGAAGATGGTTTTAAGTTAAGGGCTAAAGGCTAAGAGACAGCTGGCTGCATCTGTGTCTTTACATAGACCATCCCCTCTGCCAGAGGCATGCAGTCAGGTGGGACAGAGTTCGGTGTGTTTGAGAAGAATGAACAAGGCCAGGGTGACTGGAGTGCTCTGAGCAGTGTGGAGAGGAATATGGAGAGCAAAATTAGAAAAGCAGGCAGGGGCAAGATTTCACAGGGCCTTGAGACCTCATAAGGATTTAGATTAGGACATGAAACAACAAACAGACTGGTTCCAAATTGGAAAAGGAGTGCGTCAAGGCTGTGTATTGTCACCCTGCTTATTTAACGTCTATGCAGAGTACATCATGAGAAACGCTGGGCTGGAGGAAGCCAAGCTGGAATCAAGATTGCTGGGAGAAATATCAATCACCTCAGATATGCAGATGATACCACCCTTATGGCAGAAAGTGAAGAGGAGCTAAAAAGCCTCTTGATGAAAGTGAAAGAGGAGAGTGAAAAAGTTGGCTTAAAGCTCAATATTCAGAAAATGAAGATCGTGGCATCTGGTCCCATCATTTCATGGCAAATAGATGGGGAAACAGTGGAAACAGTGTCAGACTTTATTTTTTGGGGGCTCCAAAATCACTGCAGATGGTGACTGCAGCCATGAAATTCAAAGACGCTTACTCCTTGGAAGGAAAGTTATGACCAACCTAGATAGCATATTGAAAAGCAGAGACATTACTTTGCCAACAAAGGTCCGTCTAGTCAAGGCTATGGTTTTTCCAGTGGTCATGTATGGATGTGAGAGTTGGACTGTGAAGGGAGCTGAGCGCCAAAGAATTGAAGTTTTTGAACTGTGGTGTTGGAGAAGACTCTTGAGAGTCCCTTGGACTGTAAGGAGATCCAACCAGTCCATCCTAAAGGAGATCAGTCCTGGGTGTTCATTGGAAGGACTGATGCTGAGGCTGAAACTCCAATACTTTGGCCACCTCATGAGAAGAGTTGACTCACTGGAAAAGACCCTTATGCTGGGAGGGATTGGAGGCAGGAGGAGAAGGGGATGACAGAGGATGAGATGGCTGGATGGCATCACCAACTCAATGGACATGAGTTTGGGTGAACTCCGGGAGTTGGTGAGGGACAGGGCGGCCTGGTGTGCTGCGATTCACGGGGTTGCAGAGAGTCGGACACGACTGAGCGACTGAACTGAACTGAAGGACATTAGGATGTTGTTGTGTTTTTGTTGTTTTTTTAACCAGAGTAGCTAGGACATGATTCATACTATGTGAGAATTAGAATCTATGGAGGCCACTGTAAAAGCAGGGTTTGCCATCAGACTACTTCCAGTGAAGCCCACGATGGGACTATGAGGTGAAGGTGAAGTCACTCAGTCATGTCCGACTCTTTGCGACCCTGTGGAGCTTCTCCGTCCATGGGATTCTCCAGGCAAGAATACTGGAGTGGATTGCCATTTCTTTCTCTAGGGGATCTTCCCGACCCAGGGATAGAACCTGGGTCTCCCGCATTGGAGGCAGATGCTTTAACCTCTGAGCCACCAGGGAAGCCCAGCAAGGTGCCCATGGAGATGGGGAGAAACCGGTTAGAGGGGAAAGTTCAGTTTTGAACTTGCTTGTTTGAGACGTTTGTGAGACACTCAAGCAGATGTGTCCAGAGGACAGTGATTCAGGCTGGGAGTTAAAAGGGGAGGCTGGGGTTATATGGAGTCTCCTTCGACCTCAGGGTTAAGTTGTTAAGTCAGTGTGGAAAGCCAAAGCTTAAACAGTTAGAAGTTGCCTTTGCAAAACTGCCTGTCTTGAACCTGTGCCTCTGGACACTCAGGAGCCAGGGTCTGCGGCTTTTTGTCTTTGCCTTGTGGCCACTGTCCCCATTTCCCTTTTCTCCCAGCAATATCTTCTCTGGGTTAATGAAAAACCAAATCTGGTTTGTGGAAATGGAAGAAATAAGGCTTTTAATTTTTGCCATGGGGATGGAGCTGAAATCACTGTTCTCGTGATACAACTTTAGTGTATAAACTTGGGAATCATCAGCAACTGGATGGTTTTTAAAATACAGAAAAGGGAGGTGGGATGAATTGGGAGATAGGGATTGACATATATACACTATTGACACTATGTATAAGATTGGTGACTAGTGAGAACGTGCTGTGTAGCCCAGGGAACCGTATTTAATGCTCCATGGTGACCTAAATGGGAAGGAAACAAAAAAAGAGGGGAAATATGTATAAGTTAAAGCTCAACATTCAGAAAACGAAGATCATGGCATCTGGTCCCATTACTTCATGGGAAATAGATGGGGAAACAGTAGAAACAGTGTCAGACTTTATTTTTGGGGGCTCCAAAATCACTGCAGATGGTGAGTGCAGCCATGAAATTAAAAGATGCTTATTCCTTGGAAGGAAAGTTATGACCAACCTAGATAGCATACTGAAAAGCAGAGACATTACTTTGCCAACAAAGGTCCATCTAGTCAAGGCTATGGTTTTTCCAGTGATCAATCATGTATGGATGTGAGAGTTGGACTGTGAAGAAAGCTGAGCACCGAAGAATTGATGCTTTTGAACTGTGGTTTCTTGAGTGTCCCTTGGACTGCAAGGAGATCCAACCAGTCCATTCTGAAGGAGATCAGCCCTGGGATTTCTTTGGAGGGAATGATGCTGAAGCTGAAACTCCAATACTTTGGCCACCTCATGCAAAGAGTTGACTCATTGGAAAAGACCCTGATGCTGGGAGGGATTGGAGGCAGGAGGAGAAGGGGATGACAGAGGATGGGATGGCTGGATGGCATCACTGACTCATGGACGTGAGTCTGAGTGAACTCCGGGAGCTGGTGATGGACAGGGAGGCCTGGTGTACTGCGATTCATGGGGTCGCAAACAGTCAGACACGACTGAGCGACTGAACTGAACTGAACTGGACTGAACTCCAATATCTATCTGCTTCTGTGGTCACAAGACACCCTCCGCTCACGTGTGTGTGTCTTCAGGGGGCCCTCCAGTTCCTGTGTGTCTTTCTCTCCTCCTTTTAGAAGGACATGAGTGCCATTAGACTAGGGACCATTGCTATTCCCATATGACCTCATTTTAACTAATTCCATCTGCAAAATCCACTTCCAAACAGGCTTACAGTCGGAGGAGCTGGAGATCAGGACTTCAGTGCACCCTCTGGGGACACAACTCAACCCATAATGAGGGCCCCAGGATAAGCTCTGAGGAATAGCAACATCAGGGGTCAGGTAGGCTGGATAAGCATGAAAAAATTAGCACCATGATGCCTGTCTTTTCTGCTGGGTCCATGTTCCTATTAACATGTCTGTCTTTCCCTTAAGAATGTGAGACCCATAAAGACAGGGGCTGCACCTCTCTTCGGAGAAGGAAATGGCAACCCACTCCAGTGTTCTTGCCTGGAGAATCCCAGGGACGGGGGAGCCTGGTGGGCTGCCGTCTATGGGGTCGCACAGAGTCAGACATGACTGAAGCAACTTAGCAGCAGCAGCAGCAGCAGTAGCACCTCTCTTGCTTACCACGGCCCCCCAACAACCAACCATCTGTGGGTAGAAAATGTGGAACTAAACCATTCTTACTGTAGTTTCCCAAACCACAGTCTTCGTTTCTTATAGGAAAATTATAAAAAATTTCCAGAGACATTTCACCAATGATCTCTTGACTTTCCAAACTGGTCTTTCCCGTTTCTGACCACATCTATATTTATTCAGGTTTCATGCATGTTCCTGAGGCCAGACAGTGCTAAGTGAGCCAAGGACAGCCATCATGTAAGAATCACGAATGTGATGCCTCTGTTTCATCATCTTTGCCCCAGTCATTTTATGGACAGTCTTAGGCTACTTCAGTCTTTTTGAAAAGGGATCTTTCTAGATTTCATTCTTTTGTGCAATGGCTGTGCAACCTTGGGATACAAATGTGGACCCATCTCTCTTGTTTTACTAGTTCATTGCTCCAGTGTCTAAAGGATGACTTAGCTGAACGCGGGTGACTCTTGAGAACTTTCACTCCACTCCCTCTCAGGGATTCTGGAGGTTTAGACAGACTCAAGAAGAGCCAGTAAGATTTCCATACCCAGGAGGAGAGGTCATCTCATCTGATTTCTGCTGCAGTTGACTCTCATTACCACAAGGTGTCGCTGTTGAGGACTTGCTCTGAGCCATGTCATGCTGGTTTCTTCTAGACTGAGCCTCCTAAAAAGGCTGAGATCCTGTCGCCAGCTGTTGCATGTCTGTATGAAGGACAAACCCACACCCTCAGTGCAATATTCTATAAAAACACCAGACTTTTCTATCTGGTCTCTCTGCTTTCATTTTTGTTCTAATGACTTATCCTAAAAGTGGAGAGGAAGCAGTTTCTAAGACTCTGGAGGAAAGAGTTGATGGTAGAGCTGGAAGAAAAAAGTGCATTAAAGATGCTCTTTTATACCTGAAAATGTACTAAATAGTGTCACATAGCCATAGAGTGAAGCCTTGAGTTATAATTTATAGTGTATGTCTACAAAATTGGGCTCACTGAGAACCTTGGGAGAAAAAAGAATAATCACTAGAGAGTGCAGAAGACTGTCACTAAATTCCTTATTTGCAAGCATCTAGAATAAAGATCACTGGATGGATAAGAGGACCTGAATCCAGTCCTGGTCCTGTAGTATGAACCTGAGAAGTCACTCAGTTTCTTTGACCCCAGTGCCTAAATCTGTAAACTCAGGACAGTACCAGTCCCTTTCATCTTGTGGTGATACTGTTGTGGGAATCAAATGGATTGATTCAGAAACTTTAAAGCCCTATGTAAATATGAAGTCTTTCCCAACAGGTTTTTTTTTTAATTAACCAATTTTATTTTTAAGCAGTTTCAGGTTTATAGAAAAATTGAACAGAAAATACAGAGTTCCCATAGAAGCCCTCAACTGCCTCTGCAGTTTCCACTATTATTAAATTCTTGCATTCATCTGTTACAATGAGCTAAACCCATAGTTTATGTTAGGGCTCATTCTTTGTACATTCCATGGGCTTTGACAAGCGCTTAGTGACATATATCCAGTGTTGCACAGAATGGTTTCACTGCCCTACAAGTCCCCTGTGCACCCCCATTCATCTCCTATCTCCCCACAGCCCCAGCAACCACTGATCTTTTCACTGTCTCCCTAGCTTTGCTTTCCAGATGTCATACAGTTGGACTCATACAGCGTGTAGCCTTTCAGATTGGCTTTTTTCACTTAGTATTGTAAAGTTGCTCCACGTCTTTTCATTGATAGCTCTTTTTTATTGTTGAAAAATATTCATTATCGATGTATTCCCAGCCGGCATTTTATTTAAAGTGAAAGCCCAAAGACTGCATTTTATGAGAGTTAATTAAATATCAAGAGCTCTGAGAAAGAGAAAAAGAAGGTGCAGAGGGCAGCTTGGTGAGGGGGTAGGGTGGGCCGAGAATTGATACATCATCTCTCCTCGTTTTCATGCAGATGCTGTGTGTTGGAGGAGGCAGGGATTAATGGGCTGGATGTAAACATAAGAACCATGATATTTCCCTTCTTCTGTCTCCTGGAAACACAGCTCAACTGCTAGCAACCCAGTCCCCTAAGTATAGGGCCTAAAGTGTAAGCCCAAGCACAGTACCTGGGCATGGCGCTGATAGCAGATTAAGGGGGGNATTCACTGAAGAGATTTGGAGAAAATAGTTGATGGATCTAAGCTGAATATTTTTAAAATGTATTTCTATATATTCTATATGTTAGAAATAAATAATTCAATATTGAAATTTTAAAAGTATCATTTACAAGAGTACTAAAAACATGAAAAAATAAAGATACATTTAACAAAATGTGTCCAAGACATGTATAGTATTGTATACAATTGCTGTGGTTCAGTTGCTAACTCTTTGTGACCCCATGGACTGCAGCACACCAGGCTTCCCTGTCCTTCACTATCTCCCTGAGTTTGCTCAGACTCATGTCTATTGAGTCAGTGATGCCATCCAGCCATCTCATCCTCTGTTGCCCCCTTCTCCTCTTGCCCCCAATCTTTCCCAGCATCAGGGTCTTTTCCAGCGAGTTGGCTTGTCACATCAGGTGGTCAAAGTATTGGAGCTTCAACTTCAACATCAGTCCTTCCAATGAATATTCAGGATTGGTTTCCTTTAGGATTGACTGGTTGGATCTCCTTGCTGTCCAAGGAACTCTCAAGAGTCTTCTCCAGCACCAGAGTTCCAAAGTATCAATTCTTTGGTGCTCAGCCTTCTTTATGATCCAATTCTCATATCTGTACGTGACTACTGGAAAAGCCATAGCTTTGACTATATGAACCTTTTGGCAAAATGATGCCTCTACTTTTGTAATATGCTGTCTAGGTTTGTCATAGCTTTTCTTCCAAAGAGCAAGTGTCTTTTAATTTCACGGCTGCAGTCACCATCCACAGTGATTTTGCTGCCTAAAAGGAAGGTATGGGGATTCTGTAGGAAAAATAGTAACATTGTCACTGTGTTCATAGAATTTAGAATATCAGGTGGGGGAGGGGCATGGCACTAACACAATTACAAAATTGTATTGTATTACAGATACAATTGTAAAACACTCAGATTATGATGAATTCCATGAAGGACAAAGGAGCTCTGGGTGAGTGTAACAGGAGGAAACTAACTTAAATGAGTGACCCAGGGAAGGGGTCTGGGGTGAAGTGACCACTTAGTCAAGAGGAGGAAGATGAGTGAATTAGGTGATAAGTGAATGTGCCAGCCTCAGTGAAGACCTTGAAGTTGGAAAGATTTGGTACATTCTGATAGAGAAAAATAATTTTGAGTGAATATTTATTTATTTATTTTATTATGGGTGATGTTTAAAAGATTAATATAAATATGAAACCACAGGAAATTCCTGGGAAATAAATACAGGTCAATTTCTGATCATTTGATAGAGGGTTTTCAAGACTATGACTAAGATTCAACTGTATGTCACACAAGAGGTTTTTTGTGGTTTGTTTGTTTACGTTTATCCATTTGTTTGGCTGCATCAGGTCTCAGCTGTGGCACTCGGGATCTTCTGTCTTCATCGTGGCATGTGGGATCTTTAGCTGTGGCATGTAAGCTCTCAGTTGCCGCACATGAGATCTAGTTCCCTGACCCAGGATCGAACCAGGGCTCCCTGCATCGGGAGCTTGGAGTCTTAGTCACTGGACCACCAGGAACATCCCAAATTTCTTGTTCCAGAATACTTAGAATTGGGTTCCTGTGGGAAAACTGGGTTTTGCAAAACACTATTGGAGGCCTTGCTTGATGTAATCAGTGTGAACCTACCATCATTCCCTGTTGTGTGTGTGTGTGTGTGTGTGTGTGTGTATTGCTCAGTCATGTCCGATTCTTTGCGACCCCATGGACTATAGCCCACCAGGGCCCTCTGTCCATGGGATTTTCCAGGCAAGAATACTGGAGTGGGTTGCCATTGCCTTCTCCCTGTTACTCCTATATTAAACAAGCAACTGGAAAGTGCCAGCCAGGGCCCAGATGTTGTCAGGAGGAGGACATGGCCGAGGAGAAGGAGACGCACTCACAAGAGAAATCACATTCAGGAAAAGACAGGGCCTGTAGAGATCATGGATGAGTATGGGCATGGCAGAGGGTGCTGTAAAATCCATGTTAAATGTGGAATATAGTCTCTCTCCTAGGAACCTGCTGGTTTCTTGAAAGGTTTCATTTACATGTTTCCAATCTGTTAGTTACTACTAACAGTGGATATTAAAGGTCACAACAGGGAAGAGATTTTAAGCCTAAATACCAGGAGAACCCCACCTCATACTTTCCTTAGTTGAAACAAAGTAGTCTAAAGAAGAATCTGTGTGCTTAAAATACACACATAAACCCAAACGAATGTTGAAAGAATCTGTACATAATTTTCTATAAGAGAAATTCTGGTGGAGGAGCATCTATTCCCACAAGCAGATTCCATCTGAGAGGCTTCATAATAAGACTATTCATGGTGATAAATTTTCTAACTTTTAACTCTACTTTCATGTTAATGAATCTGTAGCCGATGAGTATGGCCCAGATCCAGGAGAATGGTTAGAGAATGATTTGATTTTTTTAAAGTATTTATTTATATATTTAGGCTGCACCAGGTCTTATTTGCAACATGAGGGATCTTTAGTTGCAGCATTCAAACTTCTAGATGTGGCGTGTGGGATCTGGTTCCCTGACCATGGATCGAACCCGGGCCCCTTGCATTGACAGCATGGAGTTTTAACCACTGAACCACCAGGTTAGTCCCCTGGCAAATGATTTTAGGAACAATAAAAGGTTAAACATACCAACTGATGCCAACTAGCTCCTTTCTGCCACCTATTTTCATCTGTTTTCCCCTTAAAATTTCAACATTATCTTTTAAAAAATGTCATCACGGTGTCTGCTACTCACCAAGATCCAATGACTTGCACTTTATCAGGTCAGTGCTCTTGGCTGCAAGGAACAGAAAATCCTGACTCTGACTTAGACAATAATGGAATTTATTATTTCACAGTATAGGATGTCCAAGTTTGAGCAAACTCCCGGCATAGTTCAACCATTTGCCTCAAGTTCAACCATTTGTCACCAAGCACCCAAGTTCTTTCCATCTCTTCCTGCTCATCCGCTGTGAGCTGGCTTTGCCCTGGAGCTGGCTCCCTTCATGGCTGAACAATAGTTGTAGCAACTTTAGGTATTATGTACACATATGACCCTCTCTGGGGTTTCCCAGGTGGTGCTGATGGTAAAGAACCTGCCTGCCAATGCAGGAGACATAAGAGATGTGGGTTTGATCCCTGGGTTGGGAAGGTCCCCTCAAGGAGGGCATGGCAACCCACTCTAGTATTCTTGCCTGGAGAATCCCATGCACAGAGGAGCCTGGCAGGCTATAGCCCACAGGGTTGCAAAGAGTCAGACACGACTGAAGTGACCAAGTACACGTGCACACAGGTGAGCCTAACGGCAGGGAAAAGTGGGACAAACCATCCCTTTCATTTTTGTAAGCAGCATAGCTGTGGTGTAATTCGCACATCATACCACTCTTTTATCTAAAGTTTATAGTATATTCATAAAACTGTGCAACTATCACCACAACCAAGTCTAGAACAGTTCCTCCCCACCCCCAAAAGGCATCTCATACCCATTAACAGTCATTTTCTGTTTCTCCCTAATCCTAATCCTGTTTCCAACCCTAGCCTCAGTTCAGTTCAGTTCAGTCACTCAGTCATGTCCAACTCTTTGCGACCCCATGAATTGCAGCACGCCAGGCCTCCTTGTCCATCACCAACTCCCGGAGTTCACTCAGAATCACATCCATCGAGTCGGTGATGCCATCCAGCCATCTCATCCTCTGTCGTCCCCTTCTCCTCCTGTCCCCGATCCCTCCCAGCATCAGGGTCTCTTCCAATGAGTCAGCTCTTCACATCAGGTGGCCTCAGCATCAGTCCTTCCAATGAACACCCAGGGCTGATCTCCTTCAGAATGGACTGGTTGGATCTCCTTGCAGTCCAAGGGACTCTCAAGAGTCTTCTCCAACACTACAGTTCAAAAGCATCAATTCTTCAGTGCTCAGCATTTTTTATAGTCTAACTCTCACTTCCATACATGATCAATGGAAAAACCATAGCCTTGACTAGACGGACCCTAGCCTCAGGCAACCTCTAATCCACTTTGTATCTCTATGTAGTTGCAATTCTGATTCTTTCATATAAGTAAAACCATACAATACGTGGTCTTCTGCCACTGGCTTATTTCACTTAGCATAATATTTTTATGCTAGATGGAGAAGCTCTATACAGTCAACAAAAACAAGACCAGGAGCTGACTGTGGCTCAGATCATGAACCCCTTATTACCAAATTCAGACTGTAATTGAAGAAAACAGGGAAAACCGCTAGACCATTCAGGTATGACCTCAATCAAATCTCTTATGATTATACAATGGAAGTGAGAAATAGATTTAAGGGCCTAGATCTGATAGATAGAGTGCCTGA
>SJYQ01001494.1:199157-260259 GCA_006410935.1 Redunca redunca
ATGCCAGCAAATGTGGAAAACTCAGCAGTGGCCACAGGACTGGAAAAGGTCAGTTTTCATTCCAATCCCAAAGAAAGGCAATGCCAAAGAATGCTCAAACTACCGCACAATTGCACTCATCTCACACGCTAGTAAAGTAATGCTCAAAATTCTCCAAGCCAGGCTTCAGCAATATGTGAACCGTGAACTTCCTGATATTCAAGCTGGTTTCAGAAAAGGCAGAGGAACCAGAGATCCAATTGCCAACATCCACTGGATCATGGAAAAAGCAAGAGGGTTCCAGAAAAACATTTATTTCTGCTGTATTGACTATGCCAAAGCCTTTGACTATGTGGATCACAGTAAACTGTGGAAAATTCTGAAAGAAATGGGAATACCAGACCACCTAACCTGTCTCTTGAGAAATCTGTATGCAGGGCAGGAAGCAACAGTTAGAACTGGACATGGAACAACAGACTGGTTCCAAATAGGAAAAGGAGTACGTCAAGGCTGTATTTTGTCACCCTACTTATTTAACTTCCATGCAGAGTACGTCACGAGAAACGCTGGACTGGAAGAAACACAAGCTGGAATCAAGATTGCCAGGAGAAATATCAGCCTCAGATATGCAGATGACACCACCCTTATGGCACAAAGTGAAGAGGAACTAAAAAGCCTCTTGATGAAAGTGAAAGAGGAGAGTGAAAAAGTTGGCTTAAAGCTCAAAGCTCAACATTCAGAAAACGAAGATCATGGCATCCGGTCTTATCACTCCATGGGAAATAGATGGAGGAACAGTGGAAACAGTGTCAGACTTTATTTTGGGGGGCTCCAAAATCACTGCAGATGGTGATTGCAGCCATGAAATTCAAAGATGCTTACTGCTTGGAAGAAAAGTTATGAGCAACCTAGATAGCATATTCAAAAGCAGAGACATTACTTTGCCAACTAAGGTCCGTCTAGTCAAGGCTATGGTTTTTCCAGTGGTCATATATGGATGTGAGAGTTGGACTGTGAAGAAGGCTGAGCACCGACGAATTGATGCTTTTGAACTGTGGTGTTGGAGAAGACTCTTGAGAGTCTCTTGGACTGTAAGGAGATCCGATCAGTCCATTCTGAAGGAGATCAACCCTGGGATTTCTTTGGAAGGAATGATGCTAAAGCTGAAACTCCAGTACTTTGGCCACCTCATGCAAAGAGTTGATTCATTGGAAAAGACTCTGATGCTGGGAGGGATTGGGGGCAGGAGAAGAAGGGGATGACCAAGGACAAGATGGCTGGATGGCGTCACTGACTCGATGGACGTGAGTCTGAGTGAACTCCGGGAGATGGTGATGGACAGGGAGGCCTGGCATGCTGCGATTCATGGGGTCGCAAAGAGTCGGACGCGACTGAGCGACTGAACTGAACTGAACTGAATATTTTTAAGGGTCATCACCATGTCTTTTCTTGAATGTCTCTTTAAGAAGAATGAAGGCTTTCCTGAGATCTCAGCAGACTCCTTAGACTCTCTGGTCTAAATTGAATTACCTGGTTGATTTCTAATTGAAGCACTAACTAATGGAAGAGGAATTACGATGAGTACTTTGAAGTGATGTAAACCACTCCCAGCCACAGGGATGGAGTTATCTAGTCACCTGCAAAGATGTCATAGGCTGGCAGGGACTGTGAATGTGAGAGGCGGATACCTGAGCAAAATTTGGTTCCTTTTAGGAAAGACGAATGGGGAAATGGATGACGGATAAAGAAAGTCTACAATGCATTAGATAGTACAAAGTAATTCCAAATGGAGCCAAGGATCAGTGGTGAAAAAGGCCGTACTTATCTTCGGTGTATTTATTCTCATTGTATTCTTTTCTTCCTGGCTGTTTGTTCTGCATCTGCAGGTTTCAGACTCTAGGACCCCACGAATGTCCTATTCCTGTAGGCTTACCATGGCCACTGCCCTGTGCCATTCCATATACCACCCCTGCCATACCATCAGGTTTCACTATGCTGACCAAGTACAGGGAAGTGGCAAAGGTGGGGAGAAGTAAGTGAGGTGCGGGCCACAGAGTGCCCTCTCTAGGTTGTCACAGACAAAATTTACCATGCCACCTTTGTTGCTCCAGCTTCATGTGGTTAATGTATGCAACTGGGAAGGAGGTTGAAAGTATGAGAACGTTCTATATATGCACACACGTGCCTATCTGTATGTTTTGTCAGCGAGTAGTTAAAATGTGAAGCCACCTTAAACCTTGAGTCTCTCCCCCTTGATTTAGTCTCATGGTCTCTCACTCTTTTCCACAGTAGGGAGTGATCCGACTGGGCACTTAAGCGCTTCTTAAATGCCCGGGGATTTGTGAGTAAGCAAGGCTCTCCTGTTTCCTCTTACGCTACGTCTAAACAGAGGTCCTTTCCCTTAAACATTCTTAATAACAGATTTTGCGCCAAGAGAAAGTCACCTCAGGATTGGTTTTGGACTAATGGGAAGCTAGTGGGTTTCTGGATGGTCTGTTATTGTGTTAGGAAAACAAGATTTAAAAAAAAAAAAAATTGTATATTTTTTATTAAGGCATAGTTGATTAACAATGTTGTTAGTTTCAGGTGTATAGCAAAGTGCTTCAGTTATACATAGACTTATATCTATTCTTTTTCCAAATTCTTTTCCCACTTAGGTTGTTATAGAATATTGAGCAGAGTTCCCTGTGCTATATAGTAGGTTCTTGTCGGTTATCTATTTTAAACATGTACACACATGTACATGTTCAGGCAAAACTCCCTGACTATCTCTCCCCATGCACCCTTCCCCTTGGTAACCATAACTTTGTTCTCTAAGTTTGTGTTTTGTAGATAAGTTCATTTGCATCGTTCTTTTAGATTTTGCATATAAGAGATATTTATGTTTCTTTGTCTGACTTACTTAGTATGATGATCCCTAGCATCCATGTTGCTGCAAATGGCATTATTTCCTTCTTTTTATGGCTGAGTAATATTCTATTGTATATGTGTATCACATTTTCTTTATCCATTCCTCTGTCAGTGGACATTTAAATTGCTTCCATGTCTTGACTATTGTGAAGAGTTCAGCAATGAACACTGGGGCGGATTATCCTTTCAAACCATGTTTTTCTCTGGATATATACCCGGGAGTGGGATTGCTAGATCATATGGTAGCTCTGTTTTTAGTTTCTTAAATACTACAGATACTGAAACATGAGCAAGACTCTTCCAATACTAGGGGCTGTTGGCTATCAGTCTGTGCATACTTCTAATCCTCTCAGGGAGAAGACAGAAATATCAGACTACCTTACCTGCCCCCTGAGAAACCTGTAAACAGGTCAAGAAGCAACAGTTAGAACCGGACATGGAACACTGGACTGGTTCAAAATTGGGAAAGGGATACTTCGAGGCTGTATATTGTCACACTGCTTATGTAACTTACATGCAGAGTACAACATGTGAAATTCCCTGGTTGGATGAAGCACAAGCTGTAATCAAAATTGCTGGGAGAAATATCAACAACCTCAGATATGCAGGTGACACCACCCTAATGGCAGAAAGTGAAGAGGAACTGAAGAGCCTTTTGATGAAGGTATAAGAGAAGAGTGAAAAAGCTGATTTAAAACTCAATGTTGAAAACACAAAGACCATGGCATCCAGTCCCATCACACCATGGCAGATAGATGGGGGCAAAATGGAAACAGTGACAGACTTTATATTTTCTTGGGCTCCAAAATCACTGTGGACAGTGACTTCAGCTATGAAATTAACAGATGCTTGCTTCTTGGAGGAAAGGCTATGAAAAACCTAGACAGTGTACTAAAAAGCAGAGATATCACTTTGCCAACAAAGGTCCGTATAGCCAAACTTATAGTTTTTCCATTAGTCATGTATGGATGTGAGAGTTGGACCAGAAAGAAGGCTGAGTGCAGAAGAATTGATGCTTTCGAACTGTGGTAGAGAAGACTCTTGAGAGTGCCTTGGACTGCAAGGAGGTCAGGCCAGTCAATCCTAAAGGAAATCAACTGTGAATAGTCATTGGAAGGACTGATGCTGAAGCTGAAGCTCCAATACTTTGGCCACCAGATGCTAAGTGCTCACTCACTGGAAATCACCCTGATGATGGGAAAGTTTGAGGGCAGGAGGATAAAGGGGCAACAGAGGATAAGATGGTTGGATGGCATAATCAATTCAGTGGGCATGAGTTTGAGCAAACTCTAGGAGATAGTGAGGGATGGGGAAGCCTGCCGTGCTGCAGTCCAGGCAAAGTTGGACACAACTGAGCGACTGAACAAAAACAACAGCACATACTTCTAATGCTCTCAGGGAAACACAACTTTATTTTATAGGCAACTGAATTCACACTTTCAATGTGTAGTTTATTTCAGTATGTGCATGTGTGCTCGGTCAGGCCTGACCCTTTGCAGCCCCGGACTGTAGCTCATGGCTCCTCTGTCCATGGGATTCTCCAGGCAAGAATACTGGAGTGGGTTGCCATTTCCTTCTCTAGGGGATCTTCCCAACCCAGGGATCGAACTCATGTCTCCTATGTCTCCACCACTGGCAGGTGGATTCTTCACCGCTGAGTTCCCAGGGAAGCCCAGTTTCAATTTGTAACAAGTACCAAATATGGCAGCATGATGTGTGAAGGAGACACAAATCTCTATCTTTGACCATGCAGAATGTTCTCCAGGCACGAGTTGGAGGCCCAGGAAAACTCCACCTGGCAACTGGGAATTGATTTTCTGCTCTTTGGGAACCTCACTCAACTGTTAGCAATACTGAACAAAGAACACAGCAGAAGGGTATAAGCCATGTCCTTGTCTCTGACTATGCACCTCTGGATAGTTCTTTGGCCTCAGCTAAGGCATGAAAGTGCCATCAAACCTCAGGGCTGGTGCCCAGCATCTAAGGGCTGTGGTGTCAGACCTGAGTGTTCCTCTCTGTAACCTGAAATTCTCATCATGGCCCAGCAGAGATGTTCCAGGACTCTCCCTATGAGAGAGGACCAGTCTCCAGTCCTTGATTAATGGAATCAATACCTGCAGAAAAAGGAGGGGAGGGGGCGGGGAGAAGGAAGCAGAATGAGGCAGAAGGAGTAGCTGAGCTGTGACTCAAACTGACTGCCTCAGCTGACCCCGTGAGGAGCTCTGAGGCTAGAATAACCGTCAGAGGTCTCTTATTTGGGGTTGAATTTGACCAGAGATCAAACTGCCAACATCCGCTGGATCATCAAAAAAGCAAGAGTTCCAGAAAAACATCTATTTCTGTTTTATTGACAACGCCAAAGCCTTTGACTATGTGGATCACAAAAAACTGTGGAAAATTCTTCAAGAGATGGGAATATCAGACCACCTGACCTGCCTCCTGAGAAATCTGTATGCAGGTCAGGAAGCAACAGTTAGAACTAGACATGGAACAGACTGGTTCCAAATCAGGGATGGAGTACGTCAAGGCTGTATATTGTCACCCTGCTTATTTAACTTATATGCAGAGTACATCATGAGAAACACTGGGCAGGAAGAAGCACAAGGTGGAATCAAGATTGCCAGGAGAAATATCAATAACCTCAGATATGCAGATGATACCACACTTAAGGCAGAAAATGAAGAAGAACTGAAGAGCCTCTTGATGAAATTGAAAAAGGAGAGTGAAAGTTGGCTTAAAACTCAACATTCAGAAAACGAAGATCATGGCATTCAGTCACATCACTTCATGGCAAATAGATGGGGAAACAATGGAAACAGTGTCAGACTTTATTCTTTTGGGCTCCAAAATCTCTGCAAGCAGTGAGTGCAGCCATGAAACTAAAAGACAATTGCTCCTTGGAAGAAAAGTTATGACCAACCTAGCATATTAAAAAGCAGAGACATTACTTTGTCCAAAAGTCCATCTAATCAAAGCTATGGTTTTTCCAGTGGTCATGTATGGATGTGAGAGTTGGACTATAAAGAAAGCCAAGCACTGAACTATGGTTTGAACTGTGGTGTTGGAGAAGACTCTTGAGAGTCCCTTGATCTGCAAGGAGATCCAACCAGTCCATCCTAAAGGAAATCAGTCCTGAATATTCATTGGAAGGACTGATGCTGAAGCTGAAACTCCAGTATTTTGGCTACCTGATGTGAAGAGCTGACTCACTGGAAAAGACCCTGATGCTGGGAAAGATTGAAGGCAGGAGAAGGGGACGATAGAGGATGAGGTGGTTGGATGGCATCACTGACTGGATGGACATGAGTTTGAGTAAGCTTTGGGAGTTGCTGAAGGACAGGGAAGCCTGGCATGGTGCAGTCCATGGGGTCGCAGAGTCGAACACTACTGAGCGACTGAACTGAACTGACCAAGCTTTTCTGCTTTCTTCTAGATCATACTAAGTGCCCATCCGCAGCCTGGGCAGTGCCATACTCTCATCCAATTGTGGCGATAAGGCACAGACCACAGAGGGAGGACTCTCTTCACTGCCGTGAAACTCGATGCACCATGTGCACAGATACACAGACAGCTGACACAGCTGTCTTCCCCAGGCATTCACAAGCCAGCACGCACACGAGCACATGCAGTGTGGTCCGATCACACCCACTCGGGACAAAGATGTGCCAGCCAGCCTGGATTCTGTTGCTTGTTGGTCCTAATGACAGACATCAGTATAGAGCTCCCTGTCGATGTGTGATCCAAAACAAACATAAAATCAGCTCTAGAACAACAGAAAAAGTGTATGTACAAAGAAAGTATGCAAATACAAAGTATACATCTCCATATAGGGCATAGATATATACTTTAAGAAAAAGCTTTATTCTACATTTCTTCATTTTTTGACTGGAAATTTCTGGAAAAACTCATTTAAGCTAAACTTTTCTCACCGAGGGGAAACACTGTTCCACTGAAGCCCTGAAGCTTAATCTGCCCGTTGGACCATGCAGCATGAAGTTCCAAATTTTTCTAACCTGCAGGCAAGTGATTCAGCAACTTATTTTCAAATGCAGATATTTTAAATGGTTGGAAAAGAAGAGTTGAAAATAACTGTCATACCTAAAATATCACAATATTTTACAGCTAGGTAAGATTTTTTTATTTTAATGATGATCTAGTCTCCTAATTTACAGGTAGATGGTGTAGAAGTTCACCCGACCCTTAATATGGCCTCTTGAGGATTAGAACTTGGCAAGTATGCTTTACTGCACCATAATCTCGTCGGCCTGTCTCATTTCTCTTAAATCGTTCATACGTGGGGGGCGATAGGAAGGATGTGTGTCTTTATGCAGTAAATGGGGAAACTAGACTGCAAACTTTATGAGGGCAGGGACCATGGGGAGGGGTGATGTACACGCGTGCATCCCCTGTGCCTAGCGCATGCGCAACTCTCTGCAACTGTTGGTTGACCAATAATGGATGGAGAAGGAAATAAAACATTCTTGATTGGCTGGCATGGTCTCCACCCTACAGGTGCTAGTTAGGGGAAGGGGTGGGAGGACAGAGAATTAGAACTGCCCCCTGACGTCTCTGCCCTCTTTTACTTGCTAGGATTTATTCACTACATTGTGGATACTTTGGAACTGTGGTGTTGGAGAAGACTCTTGAGAGTCCCTCGGGCTGCAAGGAGATCCAACCAGTCCATATTAAGGAAATCAGTCCTGAATATGCATTGGAAGGAGGACTGATGCTGAAGCTGAAACTCCAATACCGTGGCCACCTGATATGAAGAACTGACTCATTCGGAAAAGACCCTGATGCTGGGAAAGATTGAAGGCAGGAGAAGGGAATGACAGGATGAGATGATTGGATGGCATCACCGACTCAGTGGATATCAGTCTGAGTAAGCTCCGGGTGTTGGCGATGGACAGGGAGGCCTGGCGTACTGCAGTCCATGGGTTCTCAAAGAGTAGGACACAACTGAGAGAATGAACTGAACATTGCGGCCAGAGGTGTTCAAAATGCAAATCAGATCACGTCATTCCCTTGACCCTCCGGGTCTTCCCGTCCTGTTGCCTATAATGTGGTCGGAGCTCCTTACTGCCTTGGCCTGTCTTGCCCACCTCTCCGCCTTCACCGCTGTCACCCACTCCTTAGTTCTCTCTGCTTCACCCACACTGGTCCCTGACTTGGTAAACTGCCTCAGACTTTTCAGCTTTTGCCCTGATTGTTCCCTCCCTCAGAAAAGAGGACCTTGCTTGACCTGCTCCTTCTTGCCTTCGGGTCTCAGATTAATTGCCCCTTACCTGGAGAGGCCTAACTTAAAACAGTTCTCTCCACCCACTTTCTATCACCTCTTTTCATTTTCTTGTGTACATGTTGTTGTTTAGTGGCCAAGTCGTGTCTGACTCTGCACGACCCCATGGACTGTGTAGCCCGCCAGGCTCCTCTGCGCTCCACCGTCTCCCCGAGTTTGCTCAATTTCATGTCCATGATGAATGAGTGGTATATATCACTGCCTAAAATTCTCTGATTTGGTGCCAGGTCCTTAAACAGTGTTCGCCTTTTAGGCTTGTCATAAAATATTGTTGAGCGACAGAGGGATAGGTGGCAAGGATGAATGGATGAATGAGTGAGTGAGTGAAGTCGCTCAGTCGTGTCCGACTCTGGGACCCCATGGACTGTAGCCCTCCAGGCTCCTCGGTTCCAGGGGATTCTGCAGGCAAGAGTACTGGAGTGGGTTGCCATTTCCTTCTTCAGGAGATCTTCCCAAAAGAGGGACTGAACCCAGTTCTACTGCATTGTAGGCAGATGATTTACCGTCTGAGCCACAAGGACGGAGATCAAATAAATGTTTTATCAAAACCCGAAGTCAGTCCCCCTGGCGGCGGCGGCCCCTGCAGACCGCGCCCTCCCTGCATGCCCGGAACCCGCGGCGGAACCCGAGGGCCGGGGGTAGCTGTTTCCCTTCGAAGAGCGGGGGACTCTTAAGGGAGCACACAGGAAAGGCAGGGCGGCGAGCGGGACCAGCCGTGGTGAGTGCGGCGGTGCTCGCGCTGGGGGCCGGGAGCGGGTTTCGGGGACTGTGCAAGCGCTGGCGTCCTGGACTCGGGGGTGTGGGGCGGAGCCCCGGGGGCCGGGCCTAGGTGACCGCTGTCGGGACGCCGCTGCGGGCGGAGGGTGTGGGAACGAGGGCCGGGCGGAGCGGCACTGGGAGAGCTCCGAGCACCGGATGGCGGGGTTCCTGTTGCCCCTGTGGGAGGCACATGCCCTAGGCTCTGCTCCCAGAGCTGTCGCTAACTTGTGTGACCCTTTCCTTTTCTTGGGGACGGGGGTAAGATGGGGGGGGGGGCGGAGAAGAAAGTGATTCAGCTAACTTATTTGCAAAATAGGGCTAATTGTCTCTGGTCGGTTGATTCATTCATTCCAGCTGCGTTACTAGGTTCTGTTTGTGAGAACCTGCTTTGTGAGGGTTCACAGTCTAAGGAAAGCCCCACCGTATGTGAGGGGGGTCGAATACAGTTGGAGTTTGGGAGTTCTTAGGGGAAAAGCAAACATGCATTTCGGATGAGACGTGCAACCGTTATTTCTCCAATGGCTATTATATGCCAACTTTAATATTTTTAGTAAAGTTTTTTTTTTAAACTGTGATTGGGGAGTAAGAATTCTGTTGGGTACTTAGAAAGCATGTACATTGATAACTCATATGTTACATATTGTGATGATGACCTAAATAAGGAGACATTTACAAAGTGCATTGACACCTGGTACAAATGAGTTGATCAGAGCAGGTGTATTCTTATTTTGGGGTCACAAAGAGTCGGACACGACTGAGCCACTGAACTGAACTGATCCTCATTTTATTCATAAAAACATAGACAGGTTAAATGACTTACCCAGGCTCTCACTGCCAATAAGTGACAAAAGTAGGACTTGAATCTAAGCCGAAGTCTTAAACCAATGTTCTTTCCACTGCTCGAGGTTGCTTGCATGGTTCTGCACTAGTTTTATAATGCACAAGACCCATTCACTTGTGACGCAAGACAGTTTCCAGTGGGTCATGGGTGGCCTTAAAACAGACTCTTACTACTCTTAAATTGTTCTCTAATTTCTGTCCTTGCCCTGGGTATTTTATCTGCACTCTATCTTGACCTCCTTCACACTAAATCCCAAATCTATATCTTCTATCCAGTTTCTCCTGGCTTCTAACTGCTAAGTCCAGATACCCATTGATCATTTCCATTGGATTCCCCATGGGAATGTCAAACTCAGCATCTCCTACACCACATGTAACACCTTTCTTTATGAACCTGCTCTCCAGATCCCATGATTGAAATCATAATTCAATACATTGCCCAACCTGGCTTGGTACCTTTTCTTTCACCATCTATAATCAATTGATCATGGGTGAATGTGTTAGTTGCTCAGTTGTGTCTGACTCTTTTCGACCCCATGGACTGTAGCCCACTGGGCTCCTCTGTCCATGGGACTTTTCCAGGCTAGAATGCTCGAGTGGGTTTCCATTCCCTTTGCCAAGGAATCTTCCCGACCCAGGAATTGAACCCAGGTCTCCTGCGTTGTAGGCAGAGCCTCACTGTGTGAGCTACCAGGGAAGCCCTAATTGAGCACTCAGTGCTGCCAAATTCTATTTTCTAAAGATCTCCCAAGTTCATCCCCCTTTGTTCTTTCCTTCATTTATGTGTCTAAAGATTGTAATAACTTCCGGCCGGCTCTTTGTAGCTTTGAACTCAGCTTCTTCCATCCCATTTTTCTTTTTGCTACAAAGTGATTTTTCTACAGTCCAAATGTGATCCTGTCCCTCACTTACTTAAATCCCTTCAGGGTTTTTTATTATTGTCAATATAGTTTCCAAAGTCTTTAGCATGGATTCAAGGTCCTGCCTGAAGTTTTCAAAACTCCCTGGACCTTCCCCATCCTTTATCTCCAAACTACTCTTTGTCAGAGTGTGGTGCTGACCTCCATGAGAAGCGCGGGAGTACTGGTTAATAATGAACATGATAATGCAGAAAGTGGCCTCTGCGCAGGTACCCAGTCGAACCTTGGAGGCAGAGTTTTGGGTGAACAAAAGCATAGCTTTATCGCTTTGCCAGGCAGAGGGGGACACAGTGGGATCATGCCTTCAAAACCTGTGTGTCTCAACTCTGGGGGACTTGGTGAGTTTTATAGGAATGGTTTACAGGCAGGGTTGTTAATAAGGATCAGCTGTGCAGGGCCTGCGCCCCTTTAATCGGGCCTCAGGTGGGTTTCTGATGCGCTTCTGTGATTCTAGAGTTTATCACACTGTGACCTTCTCTGGGATGAAGAATGCTTCATCAAGTAATTAACATGTTCCATCTGTTGGGGGTTTTAGTCCTGGGGTAGAGTGCCAAGAGTCCGTTTATCATTTGAGGCAGAATCAGGACTTTGCCCCCCACGGCTGCACTATTGTTTCTTTTTTTCCTCCTCCCTTGTCTCTGTATCCCCCTCCCTTCCCTGATTAGCAACTATTTGAACCTGCCCTTTGGTGGAACTTGGGGAAGGTTAAGAAATGGGGGGCACAGGCTTTTGTGCCCAGAAGCTCCACAGGGTGCTGGTCTGTTTCACTGACAGCCCAACCAGAATAAGTCAGAATCTCTGGGTCATGCCCAAGAATCTGCATTTTAAATAAGTTCTTTGAATATTAACAAGATTTACACTAGAGTTTGAGAGGCCTTGTTCTCACCTTTCACACTGACCCTGTTCCCTGTCTACACCTGACAACACACTCGTGTTTTTCTGAGCATACCTTGCTATCAGTGAGGCCTTTGTGTGCAGAAGTCTCCTTAGCTGCTGCTTTGGTGTTTCTCCTCATTGTTCAAGACCCAGGGTACATGTCATGCCTTCTGGGAAGACTTCCCCAATCACAGACCACCTGTCACCTCCAGTCCACATTAGGTCATTCTCGGGGCTTCTCACAGAGCCATGACATAGCCCTCAACCGCCTTCCCCCTGTGTTACAACCAGACATTATGTGATTGTTTTGTACTTGTGGCTTTCACAGTTGCCAGCACTTGAGAATAGAGACTCGTGCTTCTCTGCCTAGCAGCCAGCCCAGAGCCTAGCACGCAGCCCAGAGCCTAGCACGCTGAATGAATGAGCACTTTAGGGCCGGGTGGAGAGGCATCTCATTATCACATGTGCTTTCGGGTTCCTTTATGTGTCATCCTGCACTGCGGCCCTGATTCCCAGGAAGGTGGGCTCCCTGGCACCAGTTTCACACGTGACTGGTGATAAGGATGTGTCTGGCCTTGAGAGAAATTTTAACCAGTGGTGGCGGTAAAGAAAAAATTAAGTAGTGACAGTTGTTAACGACTGGTAAGACAGACTTCCCTCCAGGGTGGGGAGAAGCATCTGGGTGGATGTAGAAACCACTGCAGGCATGGTCTTGGACTGAGTGGAGGAGCTTGGATTCAACCCTGACTCCAGTGAGGATAAATGGGCGTTATAGCCAAGAAGCAGTGTGGCGTCATTGGATGGAAAATTGCTAAAGAAATGTCAGGGGTAGAGGGGACTCTTACTAGGTGACCCAGTAGAATTCTTGGTGAAGGCAGACCAGGGTGAGAAGATATCCAGGATGGTCAGATTCCAATGGTGGGGATGGGAGATTTTCACTCAACTACCTTAGTAGGATTCTTGCTCAAATTGGATTCTACAAGGGCCGAGAGGGAAGCCCAAGGTAAGTCCTAATCCAGCAAAACTCAGAGCCTGATTCAAGTTTCTGGTCAAGAAGAGAGTCCCTGTGGTTAAATGGAGTAGTAAAAGAACTAGTGTGTGCTAAGTCACTTCAGTTGTGTCCAACTCTTTGCAAACCCGTCGACTGTAGCCCGCCAGGCTCCTCTGCCCGTGGGGTTCTCCAGGCAGGAATACTGGAGTGGGTTGCCATTCCCTCCTCCAGGGGATCTTCCCGACCCAGGGGTTGAACCCACATGTTTCACATCTTCTGCAATGGCAGGCAGGTTCGCTACCACTAGTCCTGCCACCTGGAATCAGCAAAAGCAGCCGTTCCCGAGCTGCCCCCAGCCCCATCAGCATTGGTCTATTATCTCATCCACACATAGTTAAAAATGTTCTGTCTAGAAAATAATTAAGAAAGTTTTAAAAATACATTGCAATTTAAAACATAAATATCAGTCGTTATCTCACAAGAGGGAATTACTACAAAGTCTCATGTGTTTATTTCCGTTTTTTTTAAATTTATATTTGTGTTTGAACGTAATTGATAAATGCCAATTACATAAGACTTTAATCCTGCCAGCTTTATTTAAGATTATATTTCTTAGTTTTTTCCACATCAACAAAAATTCTTAGTGAAAAAAAATTAATGTAGGTGGGGGAAAAGTAAGTGTTCCTTGACCCTCGTAGGGTCCCTACCTGGGTCTGGAAATTAAATTGACAAAGACAGATTAACAGGAGCAAAGCATGCAAATTATCTAAATGTAAGTTTTACATGACATGAGAGCCTTCATAAGGAAATGAGGACCCAAGGGTTTGAGTAGACCATGGTGGAGGAACGTGATAGGGTAAAGAGTATGAGGTAATTGTAGCAGATGAAAACCTTGGAGAGGCCTGTGTGTTAACGAGTGTTTGTTGACAAAGCAACTGCCTCTCACTGGAGGGTTTTATGATCTGTTTAAGAAATGGCAAGGTGGGGAGATGGTCAGAGTGACCTCCCTGCTTCTGCTATTTTCCAAACCTTTTCTGAGTAAGATATCCACCCTCACAATGTGCCATGTTTGGGGGAGCATGTCTTGAGCCCCATCTCATTCCACAGTTATTTATCAAATGGCTGTTAGGCACCAGATCTTATTCTGGACATGGGGATTCTGCAGTGATCAGAGCAGTCAAACTCCTTACTCGTGGAGTTTACGTTCCAGTGGATAGTAAACTAACAGATAAGGACCATCACATGATAAGCATGGTGAAGAAAAACAGAAGTATATATGGTCACTTTTTTTGGCACTTTTGTTTTTATTTTTTTTTATTTGGAGGCTAATTACTTTACAATACTGCTGTGGTTCTTGCCATACATTGACATGACTTTGGTTCTGAGGGTGCCTGTTCGGTGGCTCAGTCAAGTCCATTACAGCCCGCCAGGCTCCTCTGTCCGTGGAATTTCCCAGGCAGGCGTACTGGAGTGGGTTGCCATAAAGTTATGCTAATTTACCTTCCTTATAGGAGTGTGTGAGTGTCTGTCTCATTTTATTTTGTCATCAGTGAATACGATCATTTTAGAATTTTGTTCATTTTATCGGTGGATGGTGATAGTTCTTTGTAATTTGTGTGTCTTTGATTACCTTGGAAGTTGAGCATTTTTACAGTTATGTATATTTCCTCTTCATTGAGTTTTCTCTGAATGTTCTTTTATTGAGGGCCTGGTTGTTTTCTCCTATGTTGAATAACCCTTTTACATCACTAATTTGATTACTAATTTGATAAGCACTTTATATATAAAGGATAAACAGATACTTTTAAACAGGTATAGTGACTGTAAAAAGAAAGCAGAGACAGGACTCCTAGAATTCCTTTCCTCTTCCTTCTAAGAAAAAGTAATGAAAGAAGAAAAAGTATAGTTTGGGTGTAAAGAAGCGAAGAAAGCAAGGAAATGTAGGTGGGCAGGTAAGAAGATGAAGTATCTAGGAAGGAAAAGGAGGAAGGAAGGAAGACGTGGAGAGGATGAAAGAAGGAAGAGGATGAAAGCGTAGGGCCCACATGATTCCCTGGATAATTATATTTTTCTTTTCTGCCTCTACTAATCTAGCAAATCCTTAAGAGAAGATGCCTGTGTTCTTTAAAACACTTCGAAATCATTGGAAGAAGACGACAGCTGGGATCTGCCTGCTGACATGGGGAGGCCACTGGGTCTATGGGAAACACTGGTAAGCATCTGACGGCCCCTCACCCCACCTTCATGCGCAGCACAGAACAGTCCACGGGGCCTGTGGTCAGCGTCCTGTTCAGCTGTGCATGTCTCTAAAACGTTGTTGTATAAAGGGAAGGCAAATATTAAAACCTCAGAGACGATGGCTTCTTGTAACCAGTTCCGAGAGGTGGAAACTGTAGAACTATTGAGACTTACACTTCAGTAGACACAGAATACGCCGCCAGATCAGGACAGGGAGAGAATGAGCGCCGCCTTGAGAGGCAAGTGGCCTTCCAAGGAAGGGTGGAGGGCTGGAGCTCACACGTCTCCTTGGGGTTTTAGTCCTTTTCTCACTCTAGTTTCTTGATCTGTGACGGTGGCCGGTGCCGGGCACTGAGTCCACTCCCTCCAACATCTGACTCGGACTTTCCTCATCTTACTCGTTAGCCAAGGTTCATTTAAATGAAACTAAGACTTTCCAGCCTTTTGTTTGAGTAAGGGATTCCAGGGAGTCCTGGGTTTTAGTTATTACTCTTCAGGTCTGCAGGGAGAAGAAAGTGTCAAGCTTTTCTTCTGGTTCTTCATGCTAATAAGATTTACCACTGCTCAGTAGCATGCAGTATATTCATTTTGTGTTACAACAGATCTCTAGAACTCTTTGATCTTGCAAAACTGAAACTCTGTGCCCATTGAACACTGTTTCCTCCTTCCAGCCCCTGGCAACCACCATTCCACTTTCTGTTTCTGTAAGTTTGACTGCTTTAGTCTATGGGGTCGCACAGAGTTGGACATGACTAAAGCGACTTAGCAGCAGCAGCAGCAGATACTTCATGTGAGTGGAATCATGAAGTATTTGTCTTTTGTGACTGGCTTATTTCACCTAGCATGGTGTCCTTAAGGTTCATTGATGTAGCATATGGCAGGATTCCTGTCTTTTTTAAGGCTGAATTGTATATGTAGACCACATTTCTTATCCATTTATCTATTAATGGACATTTGGGTTGCTTCCACTTCTTGGTCGTTGTGCATAATGCTGGACTTGGGCATGCAGATATGGCTGCAACATCTTGTTTTCGGTTCTTTTGGATAAAAATCCAGAAGTGGGGTTGCTGGATTAATGGTATATCTATTTTTAATTTTTTGAGGAAGCTCCATACTGTTTTCTATAGTGGCTGTACCATTTTCCAGTCCCAGCTACACAAGGGTCCAACTTCTCCACATCTTTATCAACGCTTTATTATTTTCTGTTTTCACGCCCCCCCTCCCCCATTACTGGCCATCCTAATGGGTGTGATATGGCCTTTTGTGGTTTTGATTTGCATTTCTCTAATGATCAGTGATGTTGAACTTTTTTTCATGTTTGCTGGCCATTTGTTTATCTGTTTATTTGTTCACTGTTAGTGTATGAAAACATGACTGATTTTTGTATTCTGTAACTTTGCTGAATTTGTTTATTCTGATTCTGTGTGTGTGTCATCTCAAGTGTTTTCTACATATAAGATTATATCATCTGCAAACATAATTTTACTTCTTCCTCTCCAATTTGGATGCCTTTTATTTCTTTTTCTTGCCTAATTGCTTTGGCTAAGATTCCCAGTACTATATGCAGTAGAAGTGGCAAGAGCAGGTATCCTTGCCTTTTTCCTGATCTTTAAGGAAAAGCTTTCAATCTTCACTGTTGAATATGATATCAGCTGTGGGCTTTTAATACATGTTCTTTATTGTATTGAGGTAGTTTCCTTCTATTGTCTTTTTTTTAAAAAAATCTATATATCCCCCAACTTTTCACATAATAGTCCTAACACAATTTCTTATACTAATCTAGTTTTTTTCCCTGAGAAATCGTCCCCTGAATTCTCTTAACTAGAAGCTACTCTTGCCTTCAAATGTGTTGGCATTCTCCTGGCTTCTCAGTACCTCTTCCAAACCATTACTCTTTCATCATCTTGTGAAAAAATCTTTTCTCCGTTGAGGTTCATAATACCCGACTATATCATAAAACCATAAAAACCATAACCCAGATTGCTGGGGTCTCGTCTGTTGCATTAGACTCAGGCTTCAATGCCTGGCTTATCAATATCCTTTTCTCTTTAAGTCTTGTTATCTTTCTGAACGCCCTGAGTGTTTATGTGAATGACCCATCTAATAGCACCTCCTCTTTCCTTTCTCTGCCTTCATCTCTTCCTGTCGCATTAAGCCTTTGCCTCTTTCATCTCCATCCATTCTTACTGGTTGAATGCTAAACCTTATTATCACTTGTCCCTGATCCTCTCTTGAAATATGGAACTTCAGCATCTGAATCTTTCATGTCAGCCGTCTGTTATGCCAGTTTTCTTTCTTTACTACTCCTTTTCAGTGTTATCAACTTCTTGTCCCTTGGGCCCTCCATTTTCTTCCCAATCAGTCACTCATCCCTGCCTTCTTCACGTTCTTCTGTTCTTGGTTCTGCTATCCAACATATACAACTTCTCAACACCGTTTTTCATATGCCCTCCCTGGCTTTTTCACAATCTCATTTTCTCTTCTTCTAAGTTAAACTTTTTGAATAATCCCCTCTGCTTCCCTACCTCCTGCCTGTGCTACATCCTGTCTGGTCTTCATTAGAATTAGTCTTCCCAGTTTTATTCTGCATCCTTTTTGACTGTGCAGCTTTAGACACAGTTGATTCTTCCTGAAACTTTTTTTTCCCTTGACTTCTGACTTCCAGAGTCCTGTTTTCCTCCTACTCCTCTAGCTGTTTATTCTCGCTTTTCACTCTTCCCTTCTACTCAGACATTCAGTTCAGTTCAGTCACTCAGTTGTGTCCAACTCTTTGCTACCCCATGAATCACAGCCCGCCAGGCCTCCCTGTCCATCACCAACTCCAAGAGTTCACTCAAACTCATGTCCATCGAGTCAGTGATGCCATCCAACCATCTCATCCTCTGTCATCCCCTTCTCCTCTTGCCCCCAATCCCTCCCAGCATCAGAGTCTTTTGCAATGAGTCAACTCTTCGCATGAGGTGGCCAAAGTATTGGAGTTTCAGCCTCAGCATTAGTCCTTCCAGTGAACACCCAGGACTGATCTCCTTTAGAATGGACTGGTTGGATCTCCTTGCAGTCCAAGGGACTCTCAAGAGTCTTCTCCAACACCACAGTTCAAAAGCATCAATTCTTCAGCACTCAGCTTTCTTCACCGTCCAACTCTCACATCCATACATGACCACTGGAAAAAGCATAGCCTTGACTAGACGGACCTTTGTTGGCAAAGTAATGTCTCTGCTTTTCAATATGCTATCTAGGCTGGTCGTAACTTTCCTTCCAAGGAATAAGCATCTTTTAATTAAATGGCTGCAATCACCATCTGCAGTGATTTTGGAGCCCAAAAAAATAAAGTCTGACACTGTTTCCACTGTTTCCCCATCTATTTCCCATGAAGTGGTGGGACCAGATGCCATGATCTTCATTTTCTGCATGTTGAGCTTTAAGCCAACTTTTTCAGTTTCCTCTTTTACTGTCATCAAGAGGCTTTTGAGTTCCTCTTCACTTTCTGCCATAAGGGTGGTGTCATCTGCATTTCTGAGGTTATTGATATTTCTCCCAGCAATCTTGATTCCAGCTTGTGCTTCTTCCAGCCCAGCGTTTCAGACGTTGGAGAAGTATTACTAGTTCTCTAGGACTCTGTCCTAAGGGCTTCCCTGGTGGCTCGGATGGTAAAGAATCTTGCCTGCAATGCAAGAGCTCCAGGTTTAATCCCTGGGTTGGCAAGATGCCCTGGAGAAGGGAATGGCAACCCACCCAGTATTCTTGCCTGGAGGATTCCATGGACAGAGGAACATGGCGGGCCAGAGTCCATGGAGTTGCAAAGAGTTGACTACCACCAAGTGACTTTCATGCATGCACAAAGGGCTCTGCCGCAGGTCCTCGGTCCACTTGATACCCTTTCCTTACACAGTCACACCCACTTGCATCACTGTCAGCTGTAGATAGACAAACCCCAGGCTCGTATTTCCATAAAGACCTCTTCTTCTGAGCTCCAGACCTCTGCATGTATTCAGCTGCTTACAACTTGTCTCCTTGGATAATTCCCAGGTGCCTCCAAACTCAACAGACTAAAAATAAAGTCAGAAGCTTTCCTGGCAAGCCTGTTCCTTCTCAGTAATTGGTACCACTCACCATCCATGTAGTTTCCCGAACTAGCACTTTGAACATCATTCTCCATCCATCCTTCCGCCTTATTTCGCACATTCAGGTAGTGGCATTCTGAGTGATTTTGCTGCCTTTATATCAACTTTGTTCAGTTCCTTTTGTCCTTCCTCCCTGTCACCACGTTTGTCTTTACTACCATCATCTCGGGCCTGGATTCTTACTACACGCCTTCTGGCTGCTCTCCTTGCATCTGTTCTTGACTGCTTCTAATTTGTTTTGCGCTGCCAGTACCATACTGTCTTAATTACTGTAGCTTTGTAGTATGTTTTGAAATTAGTGTTAGACCTTTAACTTTCCTCCTCTTTTTCAGAATTCTCTTGGCTATTCAGGGCCCCTTGAGATTACATATGCATTTTAGGAAGTTACTGACAGACTCAAACTTTTTGGCTAGCCCAATTCAGGTCTTCCAGAATGCCACCTCCTATGTTTTTTTTAAGGGTCCCTTGGAGAGCCTCCAGGAGTGTTCCTTCCTAGAACACTTTTCCCTTCTCTTCTTCCCCAGCCAACTACTATTTCCCCAGGTCTCAAATGTTACTTCTTCCCTGTCCCCTCCAGACTAGGCAGTCTTCCCATATTCTCTCCATAGTACTATGAACTACTGTGTAATTGCTGTTGTTCAGTCGCTCAGTTGTGTCTCTCTGCAACCCCATGAACTGCAGCATGCCGGGATTCCCTGTCCTTCACTATCTCCCAGAGTTTGCTCAGATTCACGTCCATTGAATTGGTGATACTATCTAACCATCTCATCCCCTGCTGCCCTTTTCTCCTTTTGCCTTTGATCTTTCCCAGCATCAGGGTCTTTTCCAGTGAGTCAGCTCTTTGCATCAAGTGGCCAAAGTATTGGAGCTTCAGCTTCATCGTCAGTACTTATAGTGAGTATTCAGGGTTGATTTCCTTTAGGATTGCTTGTTGGAACTCCTTGCTGTCCAAGAGACTCTCAAGAGTCTTCTCCAGCACCGCGATTCAAAAGCATTGATCCTTGGGTGCTCAGCCTTCCTGATGGCCCAGCTCTATGTGATATTCATCACTACTGTTGTTTTCTGTTCTGTTTGCTTCTTCTGCCATAAGACTCTGCAGGCAGGGGCCCTGTTTGTCTTTCTCAGTGTCACCCCCAAGGCCAGCACATAGGAAATACTTGACATCTATTTTATTTATCGAGGCAGGAACAAGCAAAAGAAAGAAGGTTTGAGTTCTCAGAGAGCAAAATCTCAACCGTTTTGATTGGCTACGTCTGAATTCACAAACCCAGGCTTTTGAATATATCCTCCTAAAGAAAATGATACACTAAAGCCATAGTCAGGTTACTCTTCCATCTTCACCAATTTATTTTGAAACAGTGATGAATTTCCTCTGTTTTCCTGCTTTACCTTCTTTATCCTCTTTCTTAGACAACCTTAACTCCTACTTCAAAGAGAAAGAACATCAGCACTTACCCCTGTATGCACATTTCTGTTCTTTTTGTCTCCTTGTATGAAGTTGTATCCTGCCCAGGGCCAGCCCCTCCAACCCTCATGTGGATCCAGTTCTTCCTCCTTTGTTGATTATCCTTTTCCTTGCTTGCACCTTTTAAAAAAAATTAATTTGTATTGGGGAATAGTTGCTTGACAACGTTGTGTTAGTTTCTGCTATACAGCAAGTGAATCAGCTATAGGTATACATATATCTCCTGCTTTGTAGATTTCCTTCCCATTTAGGTCACCGCAGAGCACTGAGTCAAGTTCCCTTTGCTATGCAGTAGATTCCTGTTAGTTATCCGTTTTATACATAGTATCAGTCGTCCTCACTTGTATCTTGAATCGCATCCTTCCTACTTCTTTCCCCCCATTTGTCAAACTGTTCAGAGCTGGGATGTGTCATTTCAGCCGTGTGTTCCCATTTATTTACTGCTGCGTTCTCCCATTTACAGTGTTCTTGACAGCTTGCCTCACACTTGCATACCTCTCCCTCTTTTTAGAATAAGCATAGTAAAACTTGGTTTTCTATCCCATCATTTGATTGACCCTGTTCTTGGTGAGGTCGTTAATGCCTGTTAAATAAAGTAGATACTTTTCTGTTCGCATCCGCCACCTTTGATTCTCCTCAGTTACCTTTAGGGCATCTTTTTTTCTCTCCTATTGTTTGATATGCCGTGTGGCATGCTGGATATTAGTTCTTTCAGTTCCCCAACCAGGGATCGAACCTGTGCCCCCTTGCAGCTGAACCGCAGAGCCCTAACCACTGGACCGCCAGGGAGTTCCCACCTTTAGGGTGTCTTTCTGCTCTGCTTGTCCCTTAGATGCTGGTGTCCCTATCCTCTCCTCATCCCATAGACTTCTTAGGTGATCGTAACCACAGTAGGGTTTTCAGGTGGGATAGTTAGATCTTGGAGTCAGAGTATTTTCTAGTCCATGTCTTACTTCCCTTGACACCCTATGTGAGGCGTGTCCCTGGAGTTGTAGCAGGCAGTCAAGAAGCACAATATTCTTTCCGAAAGAGACCTCTGATCATGTCACTGTTGTACTGACAGCCTGTAAATAGCTCTCCATTGCCTGGGACAAAAAGACCCAGCCCCTTAGCAGGACGTAAATGAGCCTTCATGATCCAGCCCTGTCCTCCTCTCCAGCCTTTTTCTGATTCCTTTTCATCCCCCACTCCTTCACACTTAACCCTCAACCTCTGTGTTCCGGAAGTCTCTAGAAAAAGCCCTCCCTGTTGTGTGTCTCACTCTCCCTTTGCTTGCGTTCTCCTCTCTAACTGGAACACTTCTGCTCTTCTTCACTTGGTCAACAGCTCAAAAAATGTGTCTCCAAGCTGTGGAAAGCAATGGTGGCATCAGTGAATAAGAATAAAAGAAAACAACGTGTGTTAAGTACCCCATGCCTGCTGGTCTGCCGGTGCTGGGCTCGCTGTTTCCATGTACGTACATGGTCTCATGCAGTCCTCAAACCAGACCTGTGGGAGAGAGAATGTTACTTCCACATATAAATGAAGACGTTGAGGCTCAGAGAAATTAATAATTTGTCTAAAATGGTCTCTCGGCCTATTGGTGAAATTGAGATTTGAGCCCAGGTTAACCATGTTCTATAATACATCCCATGTGCTTTCTTTGCTGGCTGACCACTTTGAACAGCGATGCTCACTTCGGTATATAAATTCTGCTGCATTGATTAAATGACATTACCTTTTAAATGCGTTTTTATGCAGCTTTACTAGAACTGTTCTGTTACGTTCCCGTTTCGCTTTACATTGCTCAGATGAAATCAAGCTTCTTTATTAAATAGACAGAATGCATTTATTAGCGTTTAGTAGAGACGAGGTGCAAACTGGACACATGGCCCAGAGAACACGGCCCTCATTTCAGAACCTTCTGGACGCTCTTGGGTGTCCCTTCGTGCTCTCAGTGGTTCTCTGTGGGCCTCTGTTCGTGTTCTGGTCTGACTCCCCCTCTCCCTTTTACTCGCTGCTCCTACCCTTTCTCTCGGCCTCTCACTTTTTCTCCGTGTCCCCCCGCCCCTTTTATAAAAGTTTTATGTATTTATTATGGCTGCTCAGGGTCTTTGTTGCTTTCTGCAGTTGCTGCGAGCGGGGGCTACTTTTCGCTGTGGTGTGCGGGCCTCGTTGTGGCGGCTTCTCTCGTTGCAGAGCGCGGGCTCGAGGCACACAGGCTCAGTGCTTGCCCTGCAGCGTGTGGGATCTTCCTGGGCCAGGGACTGAGCCCATGTCCCCTCCCTTAGCAGGCAGATTCTTAACCACTGCATCAGGGAAGTCAGTCCCACCCCCGCCCCTTTTAAGCTTCCTTACCTGTTTGTAATTTATAGATGAGTACATTTATTTTTCTTCCATTCTGTGAAAATCTTCAAACGTACAGCAAACTTGAAAGCATTTTACAGTAAACATCTGCCTACCTGCTTCTTGGATTCTAGACTTCACTGTATTTGCCTTGTCACGTCCCTATCCATCTGTCCATCCTCTCGATCTTTCTTTCTGAAGCATTTCCAAGTAATTTGTCAGCATCGATGTACTTCTACCTGAATACCCAACCGTGTGGATCAGTAATTAGAGTTTAGCATTTGCTTATACTGTTTTTTCCCTTTACAATGAAATTTACATACAATGAAATATGCAGATTTAAGCCTGCTTTCGCTGAGTTTTGTCAGATGCAGACACCTGTGAAACTCAGACTCCTGGTAAGACCGAGTGCTGCCATCTGTCCAGGTGCCTTCCTCGTGTTCCTTCACCATCACTCCCTGTCCCCCAAACCCTGAGTCAGTCATTATTCTACTTTCTTTTCCCCACCGTAGACTAATCTTTTTTTACTTCTAGAACTTTGTATGAGAGAAATCATATAACATAAACCGCATTCTTTTTTTTGTTAAGCTTCTTCCTCTTAGCATAATGTCTTTGAGATTCACCCATATTGTTCATTTCTTCGGAGAAGGCGATGGCACCCCACTCCAGTACTCTTGCCTGGAAAATCCCATGGACGGAGGAGCCTGGTGGGCTGCGGTCCGTGGGGTTGCTGAGTCGGACATGACTGAGCGACTTCACTTTCACTTTTCACTTTCATGCATTGGAGAAGGAAATGGCAACCCACTCCAGTGTTCTTGCCTGGAGAATCCCAGGGATGGGGGAGCCTGGTGGGCTGCCTTCTGTGGGGTCGCACAGAGTCGGACACGACTGAAGCGACTTAGCAATAGCAGCAGCAGTTCATTTCTTTCTTTTTATTTTTTTTTGGCTGAGTAGTATTCTAGAAGATAAGCATTAAATATTTTATCATTATAGAATTTTAAGTTTTTTGTTCTTACTGACCATGATATTTTGCATTCCTCATTTTAAAAAGCAAGCAAATCGTTATATGTATTTGACTTTCTTTCCTTTGGAAGGAAACTGGTGTCTCCTGATATAGGATTCATATACCAGTAAGAATAATTGACTGTGTTTCATTGTTGACTTTTTGATTCAATAACGACCCTGGTTTGATAGGTGGGCTTCCCTGGTGGCTCAGCTGGTAAAGAATCCACCTGCAGTGTGGGAGACCTGGGTTCAGTCCCTGGGTTGGGAAGATCCCGTGGAGAAGGGAAAGGCTACCCACTCCAGTATTCTGGCCTGGAGACGTCCATGGACTGTTAATAGTCCGTGGGGTTGCAAAGAGTCTGACATGACTGAGCGAGTTTCACTTTCATTTTTAAGGAAAATGTGTGTGTGTGTGTGTGTGTGTGTGTGTGTGTGTGTGTGAGACAGCTTTGGAAAAAATGACAGATGTTATTTTTATCCATCCGATTTTGGACTGCTATCTTTGGGCACAGGTATTACTTACTTGGGGGTGTTATTTCATGTTGCTGTATTTATAGTTTTTTCTTCTCCTGTGGGAATTTCTCTCCTTTTCTTCCTCCCTTCCCCTCAGTTTCAAGGGAAGAAAAAAACAAAACCTGTGATATTCTCGTCTGCACCCTTCCCCCCACAGCAGGTTGCAGTACTTGGCAGGAGCAGCAGGGGCTGCTTTCAGGACTCTGGAAGGAGCAATTGAAGAGGAGGAAATGACCCTCTTTGCTGAAAGTAAAGGGAATTTAAGTATTGCTCATTCCTCTTCAACTGCTCTCCCCAAGCTTTCTGGGTTCCCTGGGGGAGATTGTGTTCCAGATTGTTCAGTTCATCATGTCAGCAGTTACCTGCAATGGTCTTTCTCTCATTTGGAGCCCTTTCAGTGGCAAGGAGCCTGCTAACAGACAGTAGCATAAGAAAGGAGGCACTTCTAACAGTCTGACCTTGGGCTCTCTGAGCCTCAGGTTCATCTGTAAAGTGGGGATAATAACAGTACCTCACTGGATCATTGAAGGCTTGAGGTAACTGAAAAGCTCTTAGCATAGTGCTTGATTGATATCAGGGTTCAGTACATGCTAGTAACTGAATTAATTTGATGTAATAGGTACTCACTCACTTTGGGAGTTAAAACGAATTACTGCTGATAACTGGAAAGTGAATGATTCGAGAGCCAGCCAGTGGGGAAGGAAGATGAGGATTGGCCAGATGGTGTAATGAGATCTCAGCCTTTTATTTATTTCACCTTTCATGTGTAACAAGACAGCTTGGAAAAGTGTAATTTCAAAAGTGACAGAATGTAACCACAAAAGAGGCAGGGCATAAGTAGTTAAAAAGCCATGAGCCGTGTCTGAACCCTTGTCCGTCTGATTTGAGCTCAGATCCTTTCATCTTCGGGGACCTTGCTCATCCTGCCTCTGGTCTCCCTCTCTCCTTGAGATTCTGGCTGGTGAGGCTTGCCACAGCTTATCGACTTGTCCTCGTGGCTTGGCAGGTGACAGGAGCTCTGTTCTTGCTTAGTTCTGGCTCCTGGTTCTCAGCTTCGGCTCTGTGCTTCTGGCACCAGTTCGGCCACCCACCTTGGCCTGTGACCCGGGACTTCCTCGTGTTTACTTTTGGAGCATATAGCCACTCGGCCAGACATCCTGGTATCTTCTCGGAGAATTTTCAATCCCACGAACACTATGCATCCCTCCATGTGAAACTTGCAAAGCAGACGTGATACTGTAGCAATGGTCCTGGGCCACGTGTCCCGAAGTTTTTATTAATACTGGAATTTTTTCCATCTGAACATAGGAACGTTAATCTTGATTACGATACATTAATCTTGATTACTCTAAGCATTGATAAGAGCCCACCTTTCAATTCTCTGGTCAAAACAATTGCTTAGAAGTAAAACTAAATGATGAATTGGCCCAAGGGGTGTGTTCAGTGTCGTTCAGCTTTATTGAGAACGTAGTAGTATTAATCATGAGGATCACTAATACTTCATCAGAGCTTGTCACGTGTCAGACACTGTTCTAAGCACTTCACATTTATTAGCTCATTTTATCTTCCTAACAACTTTATGAGATGGTTGTTAATCTCAGGCTAGTGTGAGATTAATAGCCCTAGACAGATGAAGAAGCTGAGGGATAGCAAGATGAAGTAATTTGCCCAGGGTCACACAGCTAGTAAAGGCTTCCCTGGTGGCTCAGTGGTGAAGAATCCTCCTGCGATGCAGGAGGCCTGGGTTCGATTCTGGGGTTGGGAAGATCCCCTGGAGGAGGGCATGGCAACCCACTCCAGCATTCTTGCCTGGAGAAGCCCATGGACAGAGGAGCCTGGCGGGCTGCAGTTGTTTGGGTCGCAGAGAGTCGGACACGACTGAGTGACTGAGCGGTTAGTGTCAGGACCCTGATTCAAAACCAGGGCCTCCTCGTCCCCTCTCACAAGGGCCCTGTGTCTTAGGTGACAAACTGCAGCGGGTTGTCCCAGGCCCAAGCCCCACATGGCCTAAGATGGTGATAGAACGTCATGCTTCAAAGCGAGCTTCCCTCCGAGTCAGCTGGGTTTGGGTGCAAGCCCTTGCCTTTGTCACTTCCTGGTGTGTGACTTTAAGCAAATTCTTCAAGCTTGCTCAACTTCACTTTTCCACATCTCACAGTATCTCACAACGTTATTGTGACCTTAAATGAGATCATCGCAGTTTCTGGCACACATCAAAAAGAGCAACACCTTTTATTTTGGATGAATAAGGCACTGTGTGCTGCATCCTGTGTGCTACAAAGTCAGTGTTAGGGGTGCCTAAGGGAAGAAAGGATTACGTGAACTTTTTCTTTATTATGGAAATTTTAAACATATAAAAATGCAAATAGTATGATGAATCCCCATATATCAGCATTCAGCTTCAACAAATACCAGCATTGTATTAATCTCATTTCCTCTCTCTCTTCCTGTTTTTTTTTTTTTTTTTTTTCTGGAATATTGTTAAGCAAATTCCAGATATATCTTGTAACTATACCCATAAATACATTAGTACCTTATTTTTAATTAAAGAATTTTTAAAAATCACAACGCCATTAACATGGGCCTAACAAAATTAAGTACATCATGAGAAACGCTGGGCTGGCAGAAGCACAAGCTGGAATCAAGATTGCCGGGAAAAATATCAATAACCTCAGATATGCAGACGACACCACCCTTATGGCAGAAAGTGAAGAACTAAAAACCCTCTTGATGAAAGTGAAGGAGGAGAGCGAAAAAGTTGGCTTAAAGCTCAACATTCAGAAAACCAAGATCATGGCATCTGGTCCCAGCACTTCATGTGAACTAGATGGGGAAACAAGTGTCAGACTTTATTTTTTGGGGCTCCAAAATCACTGCAGATGGTGACTGCAGCCATGAAATTAAAAAGACGCTTACTCCTTGGAAGGAAAGTTATGACCAACCTAGATAGGATACTTAAAAGCAGAGACATTACTTTGCCAGCAAAGGTCCATCTAGTCAAGGCTATGGTTTTTCCAGTGGTCATGTATGGATGTGAGAGTTGGACGGTAAAGAAAGCTGAGCGCTGAAGAATTGATGCTTTTGAACTGTGATGTTGGAGAAGACTCTTGAGAGTCCCTTGGACTGCAAGGAGATCCAACCAGTCCATCCTAAAGGAGATCAGTCCTGGGTGTTCATTGGAAGGACTGATGTTGAAGCTGAAACTCCAGTAGTTTGGCCACCTCATGTGAAGAGTTGACTCATTGGAAAAGACCCTAATGCTGGGAAGGATTGGGGGCCAGAGGAGAAGGGGACGACAGAGGATGCCAACCCTGGATGGCATCACCGACTCGATGGACATGGGTTTGGGTAGACTTCGGGAATTGGTGATGGACAGGGAGGCCTGGTGTGCTGCGATTCATGGGGTTGCAGAGTCAGACACAACTGAGCAACTGAACTGAACAAAATTAAAAATTCTCTACTGTTGCTTCTGTTTAATCACTAAGTTGTGTCTGACTGTCTGCGACCCCACAGCCTGTAGCCTGCCAGGCTCCCCTGTCCATGGGATTTCCCAGGGAAGAACACTGGAGTGGGCTGCCATACCCTCCTCCAGGGGATCGTCCCAACCCAGGGATCGAACCCGTGTCTCCCACATTGGCAGGCGGTTTCTTTATACTGAGCCCCCAGGGGTGCTTCCCCCGCCCCAAATCCTTTATGCCGTCTGATATTCCGTCTGTGTTTGCATTTTGCCTGCTGATGCCGGTTTCTGCTTTATGGTTTTGTTCAAATCAATATCGAAACAAGTTCCACACAGTGCGCTTGATGCCTTATCTTTTAAGCCTCATAAACTCTCACCCCCTCCTCCTCTCGTAGCATTTATTTGTTTTAGAAACCAGGCCTGTCTGCGTTTGCCCTGTAGAATTTTTCATCCTCTAGATTTGACAGTTAACTTACATGGTTCAATGGTGGGCAGAGTCATACTGGAACCTGAGGCAAAAAGAAGAATCAGTAATACAGAGTCTGTATTTAAAACTCTGATACTGTTCATCATGGATCTTTTAGGCTCATTTTGATTTTTTAAACATAATGTATGAAAGTGTTTATCTCCATCCCTATGTTTCGTGGTGTTCCCTTAAATTTTGCACCTGAGGCGAGTGGTTCCTCCCTCCCTCTGTTCCAGGCCCAGCCCTGAGTTGCTTAACTTGCTCCTCTGTCTCGCCTGTGTCCTGTACACTGGTGAATAGTTCCCTGCTGCTGCTTTTTTTTTTTAAGTGTTTACTGAATTTGTCACCATACTACTTCTCTTTTTTTGTTTTGGTTCTGTGGCTGCAAGGTATGTGGAATGTTAGCTCCCCAACCAGGGATCGAACCTGCGCCCCCTGCTTTGGAAAGCGACATCTTAACCACGAGACTGCCGGGAAGCCCCCAGTTTCGACTTCCAGATCTTTGCTCTTCAAAGCATGAGCCGTGGTCCAGTGGAACAGGTCGCTCCTGGGAGCTTACTACAAATGCAGAACCCCAGGGTCCAGCCCAGACCTGCTGAGTCAGAACCCCCATTCTTAACCGGATCCCCAGGGGCCCTGCCTGCGCAGTGAAGTCTGAGGAGCCCTGTTCTGAAAGTGTGATTCCAGACAGGTTTAGTTGTTGTGGTGAGAGTGCTTCATAGACGTGTTCTGGATCTTAGTGTATCACATCAGGAAGTACGTGGTGTCTGATTGTCCTGCTTTGGGGGATGTTAAATTGATCAGTGGGTTCAGATGTGATCAGGCTGACCCATCCGTTAGAAGGCTGAGAAATCTCCTCCGAGCATTCCCGGGAGTCACATGGTGAAGGAGGGGCAGCTGGATGGATCTGAATGTTGACTTACACTTACCCCTCTGTGACCTTGGATAAGGTGCCTCAGTTCTTGGCCTATAAGCAAAGACGCATCATGGTTGATCCACCTCACTGGGCTGTCACACCGATTTTCTTAGAGGCTTGGCACAAAGTAGGCTGTCCATCAGAGGGACTGCTGCCCTTCTTCTCTTCTTTCCTCATCGGAGAGAGTGTTGTAGCAAAGATGTCTCAAGTGGGGCCTTGCAGAATGGATGGAACGATGTTCTGGGTGAGATTCATGACCTGAACACAGGCAGGGAATGAAAGTGTGTGGTGTGTTCTTGGAGACTGGCGAAGAATTTGACCTCACTATAGAGGTTTTTTTTTTCCCTGTAGAACAAGGGGAAAGGCAGATGGTGGAAGGCTTTGACTCTAGGCAGTGTATAGTATTTGGAGCTCAAGGAGAGGAGGATGTCTGGAACAAAGAGGCGTTTAGAAATTGAATTCTGCTGCCTAGGAGGGAGAGAAATGTGTAGACTGTGGATGTTGGATGGGGGGGCGGGGACGGCGTTTCAGTACTTCACACAGAAGAGAGCAGAGGCCAGAGTGCTGGTGTTAGGAGGGGAAAGTAAAAGGGAGTTGTGGCACTGTGAGCAATGACTGAGTGTGGGTGTGGGGGCCATGCCAGCAGGCTTCTCTTTGGTCTGGGCTTCGCTTCTTACTGGTCACATCAAGTTGCTTAACCTCTGAGCCTCCTTTTCTTTATTGGTGAATGGGGACAGTGAGGTCTGTTTAGCAGGTTACCTGTAAGGATTCAGTGAGATGGTGCAGAGATTTCCCTGGCGGTCCAGTGGTTAAGACTGGACCAACGCAAGGGATGTGGGTTTGATCCCTGGTTAGGGAATCAAGATCCCAAATGCCCAGTGGCACGGCCAAAAGAAATTAAAAAAAAAAAAAAATGACATGATGCATGTCACGTGCTGCACTTTGATAAGTGCTAACTGTAATAATTACTAGACGATTGGTTGGTTAAAGGAGAGGAAGTTAGGAGAAATCTTTTTTAGCTTCAAGTCTAGGATAATTGACATGACTTTGTGCAAGCTCTGGGAGATTGTAAAGGACAGGGAAGCCTGGTGTGCTGCAGTCCATGGAGTCACAAAGAGTCAGACACAACTGAGCGATTAGGATAATTGGTGATACAGAAAGAGGAAGGTCGCCTGGGAGAATTGGTTTAAGGAGGCTGTGTTATATATTTATATTCCCTTTTAGATGTGTTGAGTTTGAGACCTTGACGGGATGTCCAGGAGGGAATGTCAGATTCCAGGGGGAAATGATGCAGGGGCTGCACTTGGCTAGACCCATGCTGTTTCTTTTGGTACAGATATGGTTCCAGTAATGCCTTGTATCTCTGGGATTTCTGACAAAGCAGATGGTTTACTTGGACATCCATTCAGATTAGCCTCTGACTTTGCAGTCAGTGGTCCAGAGCGTGGCTGATTGAGCAGCGGTAGAAGGTAGCGAGGCTCTTCTCCCTCATGACTTTTCCTCATTCCAGACTTTGTTGCAGTTTGAAGGAAGCATTTGTTTTGCTTTTTAGCCATTTCAAAGTTCCTCTCTCTCTCCCTTTCTCTGAGCACAATCTGATGCTGAAATTTGAGGTATCAGTAGGTGCTGTTTAAAGAAGTTCATTTATGGACGATTAAATAACATGCCTGTCGGCCCAGATTTGATAGAGAACATGGGGACTTTTTTTTTTTTCAGTGCAATGAAGTTTAATTATTTCCCCGTTCCTTTTAACTCTTGTCATACCATTTAGAAAACAGATCTCTGAAAAAAAAAAAGTCTATGTTGTTTATTTTGCCTCCTTTCCATGTATTTTCTATATGTTTACTGGTAGAAGGGGGAGTGGGATGGGCTGGGGGCTCTGAGCTGGAACGACAGAGATATATTTATGTTATATTTGGTTTTAATTTTACATAATTTTTAGGGATATTTATATCAGTGGTTTCAGCTGCTCCAAGCACTGCAGAGAGAATAATCATCAGTTCAGTTCAGTTGCTCAGTCGTGTCCAACTCTTTGCGACCCCATGAATTGCAGCACACCAGGCCTCCCTGTCCATCACCAACTCCTGGAGTTCACTCAAACTCACGTCCATCCAGTCGGTGATGCCATCCAGCCATCTCATCCTCTGTCGTCCCCTTTTCCTCGTTCCCTCAATCCCTCCCAGCGTCAGAGTCTTTTCCATTGGGTCAGCTCTTCACATGAGGTGGCCAAAGTATTGGAGTTTCAGCTTCAGCATCAGTCCTTCCAAAGAACACCCAGGACTGATCTCCTTTAGAATGGACTGGTTGGATCTCCTTGCAGTCCAAGGGACTCTCAAGAGTCTTCTGCAACACCACAGTTCAAAAGCATCAATTCTTCGGCGCTCAGCCTTCTTCACAGTCCAACTCTCACATCCATACATGACCACTGGAAAAACCATAGTCTTGACCAGACAGACCTTTGTCAGCAAAGTAATGTCTCTGCTTTTGAATATGCTATCTAGTTTGGTCATAACTTTCCTTCCAAGGCATAAGTGTCTTTTAATTTCATGGCTGCAATCACCATCTGCAGTGATTTGGGAGCCCCCCAAAATAAAGTCTGACACTGTTTCCACTGTTTCCCCATCTATTTCCCATGAAGTGATGGGACCAGATGCCATGATCTTAGTATAGGAAATGCTAAAATTGTCCCCTCTCCAGGTGGTCACTGGCATCTCAAATACTGCCTGTCCTGGACCAGCAGAAATACTGATCACAGTAGCTGCCAGTTTGTGTGTTTACAGGTCAGAAATTTTCCAGATCTGTCCTGAATCCTGGAGCCCAAAGTAAATAACCACTTTCCGTGTTCCGTGTGCTACTTACACAGGATACGTCATTGAGGGAGATGAGGGAGATAGAAAGGAATTCTCCCTTCCTGTGCTTTCTTCCTAAATGTTGTTTAGTCGCTATGTTATATCCGACTCTTTGTGACCCCATGGACTGTAGCCCGCCCAGCTCCTTTGTCCATGGGATTTCCCATGCAAGCATACTGGAGTGGGTTGCCATTTCCTCCTCCAGGGAATCTTCCCAATCTAGGGATCAAACCCATGTTTTCTGTATCGGCAGGTGGACTCTTGACCACTGAGCCACTGGGAAAGGCCTTCTTCCTGAATACCTGTCGTAATTTCCATGTCATCCATTTTCTGTGTTTTCTCTTTCTGTGCAGATAGGTGAGAGTACTTTGTACATAGTTGACACTCCATGTGTGTGTGTGTTTGTAATTATATCCGTAAGTATGGTTGATAGAAAAAGCTAGTATTTTGGTTGCCAGCTAAAGTTAATGTTATACACGTGTGAAGGAGACTCTGGCACAGAATGTTTAAGTTGGCGTGTTGGGTGGAAGCGGATGAATGGAAAAAGAACAGAAAGCAAAAGAAGTAAATGAACCACAAGAGAAAGTCAGAGTATTTGTCAGAATTAGGTAGGGGTAGAAATCATCCCCAAAAAGTGACTAGAGGTAGCAGCAGCTCAGAGAGTCTGTTTAGTGGCAGCCAAAGTCCATACTTGAGTGTAACCTAGCAGCCAGCTGGAGGTGGTCCTCAGACCTCAGCCTCTATGGATGTGTGCACAGCGGAGCTGGAACAGTTGGTATTTCATGGAAAGCTGAGGCTCAAATAAGAGGGTGAAAATAGAATAATTTCATGTTCTAAGATGAGAAAAGAAGATTTAGGTTTCCTTCACATCATTCTCTTGGTCAATGGAATGAAGGAATAACCTGCAGAACACATTTCCATCTCTCTGGTCGATGGAAATTTCTACAGAACAGACCCAAATGATTCATTTATTATGTGAGCGGAGCCCTCAGGGGATGCTGTTTTTCATTAAGTCATTTCCGTCCTGAGTTAGAGAGGAAATGTTGTGTGGAGTAAACCTGAGAAATAAGAAGCTACTTGAAATATTACAAGTGGTCCACTTAAGTACACATTGAAAGTGCAAGTCGCTCAGTTGTTTCCGACTCTTTGCAGTCCCATGGACTGTAGCCCACCAGGCTTCTCTGTTCATGGAATTCTCCAGGCAAGAATACTGGAGTGGGTAGCCAGTCCCTTCTCTGGGGGATCTTCCCAACCCAGGGATCGCACCCAAATCTCCCACATTACAGGCAGATTCTTTACCATCTTGAGCCACCAGGGAAGCCCAAGAGTGGGTAGCCTATCGCTTCTCCAGGGGATCTTCCCAGCCCAGGAATTGAACCCGGGTCTCCTGCATTGCAGGTGGATTCTTTACCAGCTGAGCCACCAGGGAGGTGCACATGAGTATAAGCTGAAACGACCGGGAATGAGTAAGCTTGGAGGAAGTTGGCTTTGGAGTTCTGTATTTCAGAGAGTAAGAAAGAATAAGCCCAAGTTCACCCAGAGCTTCATGTAGCTGCTGGCCATCACTATAGACAGGGCCTTCCCACTGAGCACAGAGATTGGGTCTTCGTCTGGCTAATAAGTGTTCTTGACTTAATGAATAAAGAGTGGGGTTAGATTTAGTTGGGCTTTTTCCTAAGCCGGTTTGCAGGACATAAAGTAATCACTCACAGTCCATTGTGAATTGAGGTGACATGGTGGTAGCATAGACCCGTGTGTAGTTAGATAGTGGATGGAGCTATACTGACTGCTTTTTGTGCTATTTTGTCTTGGCCTTAGAGAACAGTAGAAGCAGAGTGTCGAGAGAAGAACCACCATTATTGAGCATGAGAAGGCTTAAGTTCCAGTACTACGTTTTTCAGTAACTTCTGTCTGATAGTGGGCAGATCCCCAGACCAAAAGTTTCTCAGACTAGATGAGTTGGTTATTTTTCAGGAGCTGGAAGGAGATGGCACTGTTGAAGGAGTCCCTGTTGAAGTGAACCTTCAGAATCTCATGGAGTTTAGGGATTGGAATTATATATGTTGCATGTGTGTGTGGTGTGGTATGTGTGTGTCTCTTTGCCCAGAAGAGGATCACTGCTGTAGTGAACTTGGTTCCTAATGGAATGCCGTGTCATTTGATTGATGGGGATCAGGCTGTGCTGGGGGAGGTTGAAAAGCACTGGACTAGATAATTTCCAAGGACTCGCCCAACCTTAAAAATGGCAATTGTCAGGAAATGGAATTTGGGCTTGGATGACGAGGGTTCAGTCCCTAGGTTGGGAAGATCCTCTCGAGCAGGAAACAGCAACCCATTGCAGTATTCTTTCCTGGAAAATTCCATGGACAGAGGAGCCTGGTGGACTATAGTCCATGGGGTCGCAAAGAGTAGGGGCTTGAACTTCATATCAGTTTTTGTAAAGCAGAAACTCTGTTTGCATGCCTCAAGGGGATAGCTGGTGGTAGAAATTGCTCTACAGTTTGCCTTTAGACTATAGTGGGAAGTATTTTGAAGGGGGGGGAAACAGGATGGATCAATGTAATTTTTCTCACCATGTAGAAGTTGTTGGTGAAGTAACAGCTTATCTTATTTTGCAGTCCTAAAGTAATAAATAAAACATTTATGGCTCAGAATAAATTGAGAGCATCCCATTTCCTGCAGTAGCAGGCATGTTCAAATTCTTTTAAAGCCTCAGGCAGGGTGACATCAGCAGATTTTTTTTCTTCATTTTCTAATCCAGAAGCTTCTAATTTCTTTCTGTATAAGAACCCACATTTTAGTACTGAGCAGATCTTCAGGGACCCTTTTTGATATGACTACATTTTGCAGCACCTCTTTTAAATTGTGTTAAACTTCAGTGCTCTCAGAAGACAGTATGCTCTATTGGAAGGAGTGTGGGCTTGGAATTTATATACGATATTTATTTTTTTTCCTGTTAGTTATATCTTTGGTTCACATTCAGATACTTGACCCATTAGCATTCTGGAATTTCTGAGTTCCTGACTTAGCCTTTCCAGAGGGTTCTAGCTCCATGACCCTCTCCCACAAACACACACACACACACACACACACACACCACCTCCCCCCCCACCCCCTCCCACCGTGGGTCTTCTTGATCCAGTCAAGGCTCCCCACTCCAGTATTCTTGAATTTCCTTGGTGGCTCAACTGGTAAAGAATCCACCTGCAGTGTGGGAGACCTGGGTTCCATCCTGGGTTGTGAAGAGCCCCTGGAGCAGGTATAGCTACCTACTCCAGCATTCTGCCCTGGAGAATTCCATGGACTGTGTAGTCCAGTTCAGGTGCTTAGCTGTGTCTGACTCTTTGTGACCCCATGGACTGCAGCACGGCAGGCTTCCTGTTCATCACCAGCTCCCAGAGCTCACTCAAACTCATGTCCATTGAGTCGGTGATGCCATCCAGCCATCTCATCCTCTGTTGTTCCCTTCTCCTCCCACCTTCAATCTTCCCCGGCATCAGGGTCTTTTCAAAAGAGTCAGTTCTTTGCATCAGGTGGCCAAAGTATTGGAGTTTCAACTTCAGCATCAGCATCAGTCCTTCCAGTGAATGTTCAGGACTGATTTCCTTTAGGATGGACTGGTTGGATATCTCTTTGCTGTCCAAGGGACTCTCAAGAGTCTTTTCCAACACCACAGTTCAAAAGCATCAGCTCTTCGGTGTTCAGCTTTCTTTATAGTCTAACTCTCACATCCATACATGACTACTGGAAAAACCATAGCTTTGACTAGACGGACCTTTGTTGGCAAAGTAATGTCTCTACTTTTTAATATGCTGTCTGCTGCTGCTAAATCACTTCAGTCGTGTCCGACTCTGTGCGACCCCATAGACGTCAGCCCACCAGGCTCCCCTGCCCCTGGGATTCTCCAGGCAAGAACACTGGAGTGGGTTGCCATTTCCTTCTCCAGTGGATGAAAGTGAAAAGTGAAAGTGAAGTAACTCAGTCGTGTCTGACTCTTAGCGATCCCATGGACCGAAGTCTACCAGACTCCTCCATCCATGGGATTTTCCAGGCAAAAGTACTAGAGTGGGGTGCCATTGCCTTCTCCGAATATGCTGTCTAGGTTGGTCATAACCTTTCTTTCAAGGAGCAAGTGTCTTTTAATTTCATGGCTGCAGCCACCATCTGCAGTGATTTTGGAGCCCCCCAAAATAAACTCAGCCAGTGTTTCCATTGTTTTCCCATCTATTTGCCGTGAAGTGATGGGATTGGATGCCATGATCTTACTTTTCTGGATGCTGAGTTTTAAGCCAACTTTTTCACTCTTCTTTCACTTTCATCAAGAGACTCTGTAGTTCTTCTTCGCTTTCTGCTGTAAAGGTGGTGTCATCTGCATATCTGAGGTTATTGATATTTCTCCTGGCAATCTTGTTTCCAGCTTGTGCTTCATCCAGCCCAGCGTTTCTCATGATGTACTCTGCATAGAAGTTAAATAAGCAGGGTGACAATATACAGCCTTGACGTACTCCCTTCCCGATTTGGAACCAGTCTGTTGTTCCATGTCCAGTTCTAACTGTTGGTTCCTGACCTGCATACAGATTTCTCAGGAGGCAGGTCAGGTGGTTTGATATTCCCATCTCTTGAAGAATTTTCCAGTTTGTTGTGATCCAGACAGTCAAAGGCTTTGGTGTAGTCAATAAAGCAGAAGTAGATGTTTTTCTAACGGATATTGGCAATTTGATCTCTGGTTCACTCTGCCTTTTCTAAACCCAGCTTGAACATCTGGAAGTTCATGGTTCATGTACTGTTGAAGCCTGGCATGGAGAATTTTGAGCATTACTCTTCTAGCCTGTGAAATGAGTACAATTGTGTGGTAGTTTGAGCATAGTTTGGCATTGCCTTTCTTTGGGATTGGAATGAAAACTGACCTTTTCCAGTCCTGTGGCCACTGCTGAGTTTTCCAAATTTACTGGCAGATTGAGTGCAGTATGTCTGTGTTGACTATATGTGTGTATTGACTATATATGACTGTATAGTCCATGGGATCAAAGAGAGTTGGACAGGACTGAGCGACTTTCACTTCACTTTTTTCACTCTTATGACTGGAGTTTCCCCTTCTCTCCTGTCCTGCCCCACAATGAGCTCTCCTCTTGCCATTTGGTGATCATGACCCTGAAAGAGCATCCCCTTCAAGAACACCAGATTCTCCTACAGAAAATAACCTTCAGTGTCTCCTCCAGAACAAAGTCTGCCTGAACACAATGAGTCAGTCTCGGCTGTTCAAACATTTGCCACTTATTTATTAAACAGTTATTTATTGAGTATCTTAGATTGTGTGTAGAAGTCTGTGCTCTGTGCTGTGGGAAAGAAAATGGTGAATTATCCATTACTTTCAGGACCGCTGTCATCAAGGAAGAAAGATAAGACAAGCCGCTTTGTGTGTGGTAGGGTAAGGACTTGGGTGGTTTTGTTTGGTCTTCAATTTTTTTTTTTAAAGGGAGAGGAGAGGAAATGATCACATCCCTGGAGGGGAAAAGTGAAGTTCTTTGTGTCTGTTAGGAACAGCAAAGCATGCCGTTTGCCAGGAGTAGGGCAACATTGAGAGCATGATGGGGATATGCGCCCTATCCACCACGTTTTTCCTTTGGCTTTGAGACGAGGTGCGGTGTCCACTTCCCTGGCACTTGCTGCTCTCTGTCCAGGGTCCTGACGTGCAGCCGCTCTCCTCCTGCTTCTTCTGCTTTCACCGACTCATATGATGAACTTCTTCCCTCTCATCCCTCTGGTTCTCACGTGTGCGTCTTTTTTTTTTAATTTATTTATTTAGGCTGCACTGGGTCTTTGTTACTCTTCACGATCTTCCTCTAGCTTCGGGAGCAGGGCTGCTCTCTAGTTGCCATGCGAGGGCTTCTTGTTACGGTGGCTTCTCTTGTTGTGCAGCACAGACTCTAGGGCGCACAGGCGCGGTAATTGTGGCGCATGGCCTTACTTGTCACAGCATGTGGAATCTTCCCAGACCTGGGATCAAACCCGTGTGCCCTGCATTGGCAGGCAGATTCTTAACCACTAGACCCTCAGGGTGGAAATGGTAACCTACTCCAGTATTCTTGCCTAGAGAATCCTGTGGATGGAGGAGCCTGGTGGGCTGCTGTCCATGGGGTTGCACAGAGTCAGACACCACTGAAGCAACTTAGCATGCATGCATACACTGGAGAAGGAAATGGCAACCCACTCCAGTGTTCTTGCCTGGAGAATCCCAGGGACAGTGCTGTCTGTGAGGTCACACAGAGTCGGGCACAACTGACGTGACTTAGCAGCAGCAGCAGAGCCCCAGGGAAGTCCAGCCATGTTCAGCTTTAGTCAAGAGCTCTGTCTGGAATTCAGACGTGTATTTCTAGCTGTCCCCTGGATCCTCCCACCTGGTCTCTCCCCAAGTGGTGTCCCAGATCAACCGATCCAGACCAGGCGTAGCTTCCTCCCTCCTCAACTAGTCCTCCATGTTGCCTTCCATCTCTGTGAATGTGACACCTTCCGCTGGAAGGTCAAGGGGTCTTTGACCCCTCCCTTCCCACGAACCAGCACGGAAGTTCACTCCTCAACTTCTGCAGGATCTGTGTTCTCTCCATCCCCACTACCACCTACCTGGTTCTAGTCCTTATCCTCGATGACCTGCGTTCCTGAAGAATCCTCCCTGGTCTCCCTGGATGCAGTCTTCTCTTTGACCCTTGCCCTCTTGACACTGCAGCCAGAATGATCCTTCTACCCTGTTAACCTGATCATGTCAGTTTCCTTCTTAAAACCCTGTAATGGGTAAAGCCCATATTCCTTAAATAGGTTAGAAAAGGCTCGTGGAGGCCACCTGTCCTGGCTCCTCCCTGCTGTGCCGCTGCAGCTGTCCTGAGCTACTTCCACTTGTGGCCTTGGCTGTGACCTGGCACTTGCAGGCTTTTCCCACGCTCTTTCCTTTGCTGGCATTCTCCTGTTTTTGCCTGTCTACTTTGTTTCTCTCCTAGATCTCAGCTTCACTATCCATGTAAAAGTCTTCTCTAATTCCCTCAAGACGAGGATAGATACCTCTACTAGACACTCCTTTTATGGAGTAAAAATGTAAGTCATATCATTTTATGGAGTAAATGATATAAGTCATATCATATGATTGCCTAGCAAATTGTCTTTCTTCCCTCCTCAAACTGTAGGCTTCACGAGGATGGGGAATGTTGTTATTCAACCTGTATATCCTCCCTGGCATGTTATCTATCAACAAACATGTCTTTTACTATATCACTGATATTTACCAAGTGCTGTTCTTTACTCCTGGATCCCAAGCTTCTTCAGGTCAGGACCAAGTCTTGTTCATGGTGCTGTACCTGGCACTTTGTGTTAAATCAGTTTGTTTCACCAGTTCCTTTTGGGAGCTCTATTGCACTTGAATTTATCAATATATATATAAAAACTATATGAATGTAAATTCTAAGAGTCATGTTGGCTGGGACTAGGAGGTGATGTGATAGCTTAATAAATGTGCTGTAAAGTGTGCATCCAAACACGTATTTCCCATTCAGTGTGGTCTGGAACTAAGAAGTAGCAGCATTAAGGCATTTGAAAGCCCGCTCTCCCACTTAGCAACAGGTGCTCTTGGGCAAGTCAGTTTCTTTGAGCCTGGACTTCCTCATCTGTAAGGTGGGAATATACCACCTGCCTTGCAGGGTGGCTGTGTGCTTGGTCCCTTAGTTGTGTCTGACTCTTTGTGACCCCATGGAGTGCAGCCTGTCAGGCTCCTCTGTCCGTGGGGATTCTCCAGGTCAGAATACTGGATATGAGTTGCCATGCCCTCCTCCAGGGGATCTTCCCAAACCCGGGATCGAATCCAGGTCTCCTGCATTGCAGGTGGATTCTTCACCGACTGAGCCCCTCAGGGAAGCCCTGCAAGGTTGTTACAAAGACTAAAGGTTTATGAAAACAACAGCCATAGTATCTGGCGCACAGTAGTTGCTGTGTGGGTTTTAAGTTCTTTTCTATTTTATTGCAGCAATGCTGCCATTATGGAAAACATACTTGAATTTCTTTTTTGAAATAGTTTTCAGAACTTGCTGTAGACCTTCAGAATATGTCAATAGGAGAAATATCTTTTCTTTTGAGGATAAGTTTGAGTTGTAGATACAGCTTGGTTCAGAGAATGTGATCAAGATAGCTGATACCATTTTTTTATATTTAAAAAGCTAAGTGTGATTATAATGAGGATTTCTTTTGTAATGTCTAAATTGGTACATATTCTGTCTTTCTCACAGGTGGCACTGGCAGCGCACATATTCCATCTAGCTTGTTGTAATCCAGGATGTTAACTATCAAAATACCTTTTGATTTTCAATAGCACGCTGATACGTCAAGCAGTTTATTAGTAAGCTCGAGAGAGCTGAGATCTTTAATAATACACTTCATCACAAGTTAACGATCAGAATTTTACTTCTAGCAAAAAAAAAAAAAATTGAGAAAAGATGATCCAAGATGCTACCCATATTCCTGTATCTGTTTGGTGGGGGGAGGTCTTCCCTTTTCAGCTGGGTCCACAGGCATCAGCATGGCTGAAATGCAGTGAGGAAGGTAGTGTCTGCTAATGACCCAGAGGGGCCTGGTGCCTTCAGAGACCTGTCCTAGTAGAGGAGGAGCTGGCTGGGGGAAGCGGACAGATATATAGAGACAGGCGCTCAGCTTTTATAGAAGCATGTGTTTGTACGGAGTCATCCACAGGATATCTCTGTAGGATAAGACAAGGCACAGGTCATTCTGTCTACTAGGAAAAACATGTCGAGGCAAGGAAGAGGAGGAAGACAGTCCCGTGAGACTGGCAGTGGAAACTTGGGCAGTCTGGAAACTAGACTGAGGGTTAAATCCTCTGAGAAGGCTCACGTGACTACAAGGAACCTAGTGTTATTTTATGATCCAGTGGATACCGAGGGCTCTGTATTTTGCCTGATTGTACAGAAGGGCATGAGTCTGAAGGGTTATTACAAAGGGTTATTGACATGTAACTATTGTTCTTTGGAAGCACTGATGCTGAAGCTGAAACTCCAGTACTTTGGCCACCTCATGCCAAGAGTTGACTCATTGGAAAAGTCTCTGATGCTGAGAGGGATTGGGGGCAGGAGGAGAAGGGCCGACAGAGGATGAGATGGCTGGATGGCATCACCAAATCAATGGACGTGAGTCTGAGTGAATTCCAGGCGTTGGTGATGGACAGGGAGGCCTGGCGTGCTGCAATTCATGGGGTCGCAAAGAGTTGGACACGACTGTGCGACTGAACTGAACTATTTTTAAATATTAGATTGTACCCTGAATCTGCCTCATCTTGCGTGCATGTTCTGTTGACTTTAGAATAATTCACTGTGAGCAGTTGATGGAGAGGCTTGGAAAGACCGAAGCACTTGTGACTCTTGGGTTGGGGAGATGAGCTTGTCGGAATTCCTTTGTTGCGGGCTAGTCGGGAGCAGTATCGCTCAAGTAGGGGGTCTGAGCCTGGCTGTAAAGGCACCTTGTGGGGTACACATCACAAGGGATCAGTCCCCCTAAAATCTTTGTTGTAGAACCGTATGCGCTTTTCAGGTACTGAAAGTGAAAGTTGCTCAGTCGTGTCTGACTCTTTGTGACCCCGTGGACTATACAGTCCATGGAATTCTCCAGGTCAGAATACTGGAGTGGGTAGCCTTTCCCTTCTTTAGGGGCTCTTCCCAACCCAGGGATCGAACCGGGGTTTCCTGCATTGCAGGCGATTCTTTACCAACTGAGCTATCTGGGTTTGAGGTACTGGTGTCATTGTAATTGTAATGGGACGTTGTCACTGCCCTTAGGTTTCAGGTGGGCAGCAGAGATGCTTCCTCTTAGAGAGTGCTTTCTCCTGGAAGCTGATGGCTCTGTGAAATCGGGCTTGTCCTTCAGCCTCGCTATGGAAGAAAATGCCTTAGCCTTTGACTGCAACTGTAGCGAAAAGCAAAAGTTTAATTTTAATTAATATGTATTATTTGTGTGAAAAGTATTATAAACCCTATTACAGTGCAGTGCTATATAGTCGATTGTGTTAGTTGGGTACCTAGGGTAGCTTAGTTGGACTTATGGACAAACTGGACTTAGGAACGCACCCTCAAAACGGAACTTGTTTGCATGTAGGGGACTTACCGTACTGTAAAGATGCAAAATTTAAGGTCTTTGATGTTATGAGAAAGGTCTAGACAGGAAATATAAGTAAAATAACCCTTTTTCCTTTTAATTCTTCCCTCTAAATTGTTTACTGCTCATGTTTTCCAGGTATTCATTTTCTTAACTGTTGTTAGCCAGGTTGAAGTTACTATATGAATGATGCCAGCAACCCCTGTTAGAATGGACCTTATAAGGAGAAGATTCTGAAGCATGTTAGGCAGTCAGCCATTTAAAGTGGTCTTAAGGTATAAGTGGCCCAAACACATTTTAGAAGGCTTTATGCTGAATAGGTGAACATATTCTGGTAGAACGTTTTGTTTTTGCAAGCCAAAATTTTGCCTCATGCTAGAATTTTCCATTTATGATATAATTGTATATCTGACTGTGATATAAAAAATAAGAGATTTAGAGAAAACACTAGCAGAAGCAACTATATATCAAATTTATTTCTGGCAAATGACCTGAGTAATTTCTACTGAATGAGAAAAATGGAGGGTATGTGCATTCTGTTGCTGCCCTAACAGATTGCCCCAAACTTAGAGATTTAACACAACACAAATTTATTATCTTGCAGTTTTGTGGCTTCCCAGGTAGCTCTGTGGTAGAGAATCTGCCTGCCAGTGTAGGAGATGAGAGTGTGATCCCTGGATTGGGAAGATCCCCTGGAGGAGGGAATGGCAACCCACTCCAATAATCTTGCCTGGAGAATCCCATGGACAGGAGCCTGGCGGGCTGCAGTCCATGGGGTTGCAGAGAGTCAGACGCGACTGAGCACAGGCACTGCTGTGTGTGGAGTAGAGATCCGACACGGGACTCCCTTCACATCAGGTGTCGGCAAGGACAGCGTTCCTCCTGGAGGCTCCGGAGAGAACCCCTCTCCTTCCTGGGTACCCACACTCCTTGACTTAAAGCCACCTTCCATCTCCAAAGCCAGTGGGGTTGCATCTTTCTGACCATCCTTTCCTGGTCACATTTGCTGCTGAAGTTTCTCTGCTTTTGAGGACCCCTGCGATTCCATCGGGCCCACCTACGTCATCCAGAATTCTCTCCCGTCTCCAGACCCTAACTTAATCATGTCTGTAGAAACCCTGTTGCCACATAAGGTAACCTTTTCAGGTTCTGGGAATTAGGATGTGAGCATTTTAAAGGGAGTGGGGATTATTCTGTCTGCTGTTGTGTGGGAACACCTAACACAGATTTCATTCGGAGAACGTGCATTTCAGATGTGCCCGTGATTTGTTACAGGTCTTAAGAAATAGTCACTTGACTATTTTAAAGAGTTATATGTGCTTTAAAACATGATGATTTGTTTGGATCTGAACCTACTTATTAAAGCTAACGTTCCTTCTCTTTTGTTTACTTTGATAGTGATAACCTACTAAGGAGAGCAGCCTGTCAAGAAGCTCAGGTAATGCCGTTTAATATGAAACAATTAAAACCCGCCTTATCTCCACCGTGCAGAAATCTCGGGCTGTTCCAGGGGACTTGCCCAGCACCTTGCATCAGTGCAGCTTGGCTATTTTTTCCCCACTATCAGGGGATGAATCAGGCTGCCAGCCAACTCTGAATAGAACTCAAGGAAGTTAACCATCTGGCGAAAAGCAGTTCCAACGCCCACCCCTTCAGACTTGTTTACTTCTGGATTAGTCCAAAGAACACAGAACCGGACTGGTTGGCGTTCTGGGAATTTGTTCATGTCTGCAGGTGGCCTGGAAGCTCTGGCTAAAGCCAGATTCATGCCTAAGCCGAATAAGCCCCAAGGATATCAGTTCAGAGCAGTCATTACCTCTCAAAGTCAAATCTTCTTAAAACGGATGATTCGTACTTTTAAAGCCTGTCTCTTTAGCCCGGCTGAGTCATACCCTGTGCATTGTTATTCCCAGTCTCAGGGTGTTGCACTTAAATATTCATCTGTCTAGTTAGAGTTGAATTGTTCTTCCTTTCAAGTTTAAGATCACATTTCTTTTCTTCCCTCCCCTCCAAATATGCACATTATAACTTGCAGATGAATTTGCATGGTTTAAGTTGCCTTTTTGTTATGTTACTTAAGCTTATGATGTCAGAAATACCAAAAAAGAAACATGAAATTAAAAAATGACAAAGGCATGATACATTTAGTAGAAGTAGGGGGCAGAAAACGTTCTGAAATTTTTTCATGGATGACAATGAGAATAGACACTATGAACGAATTTCTCTCTTTCGGGATTCCCTAAATCCATGTTTTAAGAATTTGATTGCTTTGTTGTTTCATCTCATGGCTCTGAGTTGTTTTGGAAGTCAATTCAAATAAACTTTAGTATTAAATCTGAGGTGATCTTCACCCCAAGCTAATTTTCCATTGGCAACTAGGAAATCGTGCATGGGGAAGCCTTTTGCTCTTGAACAAAGAGTGGATATGGGCACTCCCTTTCTTGTGCAAAGTGTTAATACCTTCACCTCTGCTCTGAATTCCCTCTCCTCCTCCTCTTTCATCGCCCTGTTCCTTCCGTTGTTTCTTCCCTTGCATGTTTCCCTCTTCCCACTCTTCTAATTCTCCACTTCCCAACACCCACTTAGCTCCTCTCACCTGAAAAAAGGAAGTGAATTCATCCTTACAGTCTGCTCATTCTAGTTACTTTTCCTGTGTCTGTCCCCTTTCAGTCTAAATTCTTGAATAAAATACGATTTTTTTTTTTAAAGCTCACATAAACTCACCCCATTATAGTCTCATGTAAACTCCTTAATCTACTATAGACCCGAGTCCTGAGTCGCAGGTAGCTAAGGCTTCTAGAGGCTAAAAACCCAGGACCAAGAGGAATAATCTAGAACTATAGATCTGGAATCTGGCCGGTTAATTAAGTCATTCTTGGCCAAATTCCAGAAATAGTATGAATAGAAGAAGAACAAATTACAGTATTATATTAAGGTCTAACTCAGAGTGAAAACAGTAGAAATTATGATGTACTAGAAACTTTTTACAGAGAAACAGTATATCCTTCTGAAGTATTCAGCAATAGAGGTTTATTTTTGTTTTTAGAGCAAGTGATAGACAATAATGAGAAAGGATCTCCAGTGGGCTGTCAGGGAGGTGGTAGAGTTGGAATCAGTTACTTAATGAGATACTTGGTATAACTTTCATTTTCCTTCTTTGCTTTGTACTTCTGTACTTGAATTCCACCTTCCTGGCCCAGACCTGCTTCCCACCAGTTAAGACTCGAAATTTTACCCTCTCTGGGATTTCCCTATTCTTCTTTTTGTTGACTGTCTTCTCCCATCCTGATGGAGCAATGGCAGCTCTGATTAGGTCCCCATCGTAACCCCTTACATCTTAGTGAGTCTGAACTCTGTCTCATCCATTATCTTCTCTTTAGAACTGATAGAGTGGAAGCTTGGGTTTTGAAGTTAGATGGATATAAATTCTGAACTTGTAATTTATTAACACTTTGACTTAATTTTTCTGAATCTTAGCTTTCTCATTTATAGACATGGGAATATATAATTCCTACTTGGTTTCTGAGAACTAAGAACAATATGTGTGGAAGTGGCAAATATTAGGCACTTAGTAAACATTAGTTATGTTTCTTTTCCTGTACCAGTTGATGCTATTGAGTTATCATTCAGGGTTGCAAAGAAAGGAGGCAGCTAGAGTATGAGATTTATTTTTTATTTGTATAAAGATATGAAGGTTAATTGGTAACACAAAGATTTTGCATTAATAAGCTTTATATGGTTGGGAAGAACCCCTGGAGAAGGGAAAGGCTACCCACTCTAGTATTCTCGCCTGGAGAATTCCATGGACTGAAGAGTCCATGGGGTCACAAAGAGTTGGACACGACTGAGTGACTTTCATTTCACTTAAAAGGAAAAGTGATTATATTCTAAAAACTAAAGACAAACTTCCCTTGTGACAGACTGCGCCCTTGTTGGTTGCAATAAACCTAGCCATATCTTACAGAGAAAAGAAAAGTTACTTACCTGTAGTAAGTGAATGAGGTGGGTGTTTTATTATAATTTAGCTTACTTTTATTAAATAATGGTCCATTAAAAAAATTTTTGTATTGGAGTATAGCTGATTAAAACTGTGATAGTTTCAGGTAAACAGCAGAGGGACTCAGCCCTATATGTATATATATGTATCTGTTTTCCCTCCAAATGTGGAAAATTCTTAAAGAGATGGAAATAACAGACCACCAGACCTGCCTCCTGAGAAATCTTTACGCAGGTCAAGAAGCAGCAGTTAGAACTGGACATAGAACAACAGACTGGTTCCAAATCAGAAAAGGAGTACGTCAAGGCTGTATATTGTCACCCTGCTTATTTAAGTTACATGCAGAGTACATCATGTGAAATACAGGGCTAGATGAAGCACAAGCTGGAGTCAGGATTGCCGGGAGAAGTATCAATAACCTCAGATACACAGATGATACCACACTGTGGCAGAAAGTGAAGAAGAACTAAAGAGCCTTGATGAAAGTGAAAAAGGAGAGTGAAAAAGTTAGCTTAAAACTCAACGTTCAGAAAACTAAGATCATGGCATCCAGTCCCATCACTTCATGGCAAATAGATGGGGAAATAATGGAAACAGGGACAGACTTTATTTTGGGGGGGCTCCAAAATCACTGCAGATGATGAGTGCAGCCATGAAATTAAAAGATGCTTACTCCTCGAAAGAAAAACTATGACCAACCTAAACAGCATATTAAAAAGCAGAGATATTACTTTGCCAACAAAGGTCTGTCTAGTCAGAGCTATGGTTTTTCCAGTAGTCATGCATGGATGTGAGAGCTGGACTATAAAGAAAGCTGAGTGCTGAATCAATGCTTTTGAACATTGATTCAAAAGTGGTGTTGAAGAAGACTCTTTAGAGTCCCTTGGACTATAGGGAGATCCAACTAGTCCATCCTAAAGGAAGTCAGTCCTGAATATTCATTGGAAGGACTGATGCTGAAGCTGAAACTCCCAATATTTTGGCCACCTGATGTGAAGAGCTGACTCATTGGAGAAGACCCTGATTCTGGGAATGATTAAAGGCAGGAGGAGAAGGGGACAACAGAGGATGAGATGGTTGGATGGCTTCACCAACTCAATATACATGAGTTTGAGCAAGCTCTGGCAGTTGGTGATGGACAGGGAAGCCTGGGGTGCTGCAGTCCATGGGGTTGCAAAGATTTGGACACGACTGAGTGACTGAACCGAATCTCCTCCAAACCCATTTCCCATTTAGGCTGGCACATAACACTGAGCAGAGTTCCCTGTGCTGTTAGTTACAGTAGGTCTTTGTTGCTTATCCAGTTTAATTCTAACAGTGAGTTCATGTCGATCCCAAATTCCCTATCTCTTCCCCGATTCCTCCCCCTTGGCAACCGTAAGTTTCTTCTGAGTCTGAGAATCTGTTTCTGTTTTATAAGTAAATTCGTTGGTGTCATTCTTTTTAGATTCATGCAGCTTTTTTGTTGTTTATGGTGGGGTTGCTGCGATTCACGGGGTCGCAGAGTCGGACACGACTGAGCGACTGAACTGAACTGATGGTGGGCTTGTCAGTATGAAATTTTGGAAGAACATTGGCTTCTTCAGGGTAGACACCAGAAGTAAATTCTTTTGGAATGAAAGAATATATGTGTTCACTAACTCAGTAAAAGGACACTTACTGAAAACTTTTCTTTGTTCCTTTTTAGGTGTTTGGCAATCAACTTATTCCTCCCAATGCGCAAGTGAAGAAGGCAACTGTGTTTCTCAACCCTGCAGCTTGCAAAGGGTAGTTCAGTCTGTGATTTGTTACAAATTCAGTTTTTCTAGGGGCAAAGAGTCACAGTGTCAGGCAGCTGGTTGGAGTCTGTGAAACTGGACGTACTAGGTTCATTGCTCTTGTAGCCATAAGATTCAATTGTATTGTAGAAATCACAGTTTACGGGGATATAACTGTAAAGCTAACTTAGCCAACTTGTCTAGTTGAATTTTAATAATTATTGCAGAATTAGCACACTCAGATCAGTCTTATCTGCTTGGTCCTTGCCCCCTTGGGAATAGCTTCTGCTGCCGTGATATGAGATATTCAGAGATGGCCAAGAATAGTGTGGCCTTGTGAGGTCAGAAACGTTCTTCCCCAAAGCAGTGAATGTAGAGTTAGGTCTTGGAGATCAGTCGGGAGGACACTCAGTCTTCCCGACTAAGGAAATGACGCATGGAGGTGGGGAAATGTGGTTAGAGATAGGAGGGCTGACTTAGGTCCCTTGCTATGTCATTGTTCTGACAGTTCTGGAGGGGTCATGTGAGGCAATTGTAAGAATTAACGTGTGAGGACTAGTTGGGACCTTGGTTGATAGTCATGTGTTCATTTATTGTAACAAATGTCGGATACTGGTGCAGGATGTTGAAAGGGAGGGAGACTGTGTGTGTTGTGGGGGGGTGGGGGATCAGGGAGGGGGTTATGTGAGAACTCTGTATTGTCTACTCTTTTTTACCATGAACTTGGGCTTCCCTGGTGGCTCAGAGGGTAAAGCGTTTGCCTACAATGTGGGAGACCTGGGTTTGATCCCTGGGTTGGGAAGATCCTCTAGAAAAGGAAATGGCATCCCACTCCAGGACTCTGGCCTGGAAAATGCCATGGACAGAGGAGCCTGGCAGGCTACAGTCTTAATTTTTTTAAAAGTACCATAAGCAAAATAAAAAACTTTTATACTATTAGTTGGGAACAACTGTCATTCAGTTGGAAAGGACTTTTGATAGTTTCTAGAAGAAATCCTTTAAAATTACGACTGTTTTTTATTTATTTATGGCTGTGCTGGGGCTTTGCTGCTGTGCACGGAGGCTTTCTCTAGTGAGCAGGGGCTGCTTGTTGCAGTGCTTGGGCTTGTCACTGGAGTGGCTTCTCTTGTTGCAGAGCACAGGCTCAAGGGTGTATGGGCTTCAGCAGTTGCGACACTCAGGCTCAGTAGCTGTGGTGCATGGGCTTAGCTGCTCAGTGGCATGTGCAATCTTCCCGGACCAGGGATCGAACCCATGTCCCCTGCATCGGCAGGCAGATGCCTGTCCACTCTACCACCAGGGAAGTCCTAAAATTATTATTTTTTAAATAGTAAGAATTGGTGGAGGAGGGGGAGACTGAAACCTTTTATTCTTTCTGAGGACCAGAATAATTCTTTTGTCTTGATTGAGGATCAGAGAATTAATAAATATGTATTAGATTGGATTCTGTAAGGTCAAAGTCAAACGGCATTAAGATAATGAAAACAACAACGGAAAGCATAGTTGGGAGTGGCTCTTAAGTGGTAAGTTTGACGTTGTCTGGAAAGAAAAGCAGGAATTCTGAAATAAGTTTCTCCTGTCTTTTCTAGGGAGGTAGTGAGTGTGGCTTCACAGATGTGAGGACTAGCCCTGCCTTATTTCTTTTGAATTCAGCAATTTGAGATACTTACTACAGACTGCCTAAATCGACTCCATTTCTCTACCTAATTGAATCATCTTTGCCCACCTTTGTTGGAGCCCCTTCCTGCCGCCCTAAACATACTTATCATAAGCCCTTATGATCACTGTTGTTTAATATTTATTTATATATATTTATTTGCTTGGCTGCATAGAGTCTTAGTTGTGGCACGTGGGATCTTAGTTGCCCAACCAGGGATTGAACCTGCGTCCCCAGCATTACTTCAGTATTCTGGGCTGAAGAATTTCATGGGCTGTGTTGTCCATGGGGTCACAAAGAGTCGGACACAACTGAGCCACTTTCACTTTCCCCGGCATTGCAAAGTGGATTCTTACCCACTGGACCACCAGGAACTTCCCTCATTCTTGTTTAAAACCAGCACTAAACAAAAATACCAACAAAGGTTCTAACAGAACACAGTCAAAATACCCAAGACAGCTAAATAGTCACTGGTGGCTTTTTGGGAGAAGCCAGCAGGGAACTGGATGTGAGTTTACAGTCTGGAGGATCAGGTCTTTATCCTCTTTTCTGCCCTGTGATGCTGCGGGTGTTGCCTTTTAGTTTCTTAACTCCTCAATTTATACTTATCTGTAAAATGGTAAAATAATGTAATTAAATGAGACAACGCCTCTAAAGCCTCTTGCATTCCTTCCGTTTCATAGTTAGCATTCAATTAAAGAAATATAAGCTGCTGTTCTTGTTGTTACGGACCTGTAGTGTGAGTCACTCTGTCGTGTCCAACTCTTTGCAACCCCATGGACTGTAGCCCACCAGGATCCTCTGTCCATGGGATTTTTCAGGTGTGGATACTGGACTGGGTTGCCATTTCCTCCTACAGGGATCTTCCCAACCCAGGGATCGAACTCGAGTCTCCTGCATCTTCTACATTGGCAGAGGGGTTCTTTACCCCCTGAGCTACCAGGGAAGCCCTTACTGACCTATAGACTGAGTTCAAAAGGTTCTTTACTTGGCTCTCCACCCTTGGACCTTTCCTTCTGTCTGAATTAATGTCTATTCCAGGTTCTATTCCTCTAGAGACCTAGTAAGTTAGTAACTTGGCAATTCTGATAATCTATATGGCAGTTGTTTAAGCTATAATCAGTCATTTTGAATTTTTATATCTAAGATATTTGCATTTTTAAACAATGACACTTTTTAAAAAGCAGTTTTAGGTTCTGTTTACACTTTTACATGGAAATGTATTTGCGATTTTAAAGGTGAAGTTCTTGTTGAAAAGTATGATACCTTTATCTGCAGACGAGGGTAAGGAAAATTTTTCTAAAGTCATGGTCCGCTTTGACAAGGTGAATCCCTGCATGCTTCTAGGAAGCAGTCACTCTGAAATAACTTTTGCTACTTAGTTGTACTATTTTTGTCATCTTGGCTTTGCCCTGACACATAATTTATAATTTATCATGTAGCTATTTCATTATGTAGTACTGGTTTAAAACTACATTAGAGCTTTAGGAAATAAGGTAACTGTGTTTAGCATTAATACATAATACATTAAGGAGTAATTATTTTTTGTGAGTGCATGAACCTGGAAATTGCTGTAGTGTAGAAAGTTTTTATTTGACTCTGGTGCTATCTCACCCTTAATTATATAGTAAATAATACATCTCTTACTGGTAACACTTGTTTTTCAATCTTGTATATGGAACATTAGAAGGAAAAAAAAAATGTCTTCACTTTCATCTTAGAGATTTTCTGTACCTGTAGCATCACATAAATATGTGAATAAAGGCCCATATGTTCAGATTTTTTTTCTTTTTTTAAAATTATAGTTGATTTATAATACTGTGTTTGGTTCAGGTGTACAGCAGCATGATTCAGTTATATATACATATATGTTTTTTCAGACCCTTTTCCATTACCGATTATTGTAATACATTGAGTATAGTTCCTTGTGCTGTACAGTAAGTCTTTGTTGGGACTTCCCTGGCCGTCCAGTGATTAAGATGCCGTACTTCCAATGCAGGAGGCACAGCTTCAATCCTTGGTCAAGGAGCTAAGATCCCACATGCTGCTTGGCAAAAAAAAAAAAAAAACAAAAACCAATAAACTGGTAAATCTTTGTTTATCTAATTTATATATAATTGTCTGTATCTGTTAATCCCATACTCCTAATTTATCCCTCCCCATTTTGGTAGCTGTACGTTTGTTTTCTGTGTTTATGAGTTTGTTTCTGTTTTTAAAATAATTTGTTTTAGAGGCCACATGTAAGCAATGTTATATAATATTTGTCTTGTTCTTTCTGACTTATTCCACTTAGTGTGATGATCTCTAGGTCCATCCACGTTGTTGTGAATGACAATATTTCATTCTTTTTTATGGCTGAGTAATATTCCTCTGTGTGTGTGTGTGTGTGTGTGTATCTTTATCCATTCATCTATCGATGGACGCTTTGGTTGCTTCCATGTTTTAGCTATTGTAAATGGTGCTGCTGTGAACATTGGGGTGCACGTATGTATCCTTCCAAATTAGAGTTTTCATCTTTTTCGAATATATGTTACACCCAGATGTGGGATTGCTGTATCATACGGTAGCTCTGTTTTCAGTTTGTTAAGGAACCTCCGTACTGGTCTCCGTGGTGGCCGAACCCATTAACGTTCCCACCAACAGAGTGAGAGGGGTCCCTTCTCTCCAGGTACTCTCCAGAGTTTATTGTTAGTAGGCTTGTTGATGATGCTCTTTGACTGTGTGAGGTGATACCTCATTGTACTTTTGCAAATCTTATTTCTGAAGCTAACTCAGAGGCGCCCACAGGTGTGTTATAAGTGATTCATACAGCCACTTGAGACTTCTCCAGAGTTCTGCCTCCCAGAGATAGGTCTGATCCACTTCCACCTGACCCTTTCTTATCAGCCTGTTAATGAAAGCAATCCTACAAGGAGTGTTTACAGTATCACCAGCTCAGCCTTTTATTGTTGGTATAAGCCCCAGAAATGGTGATCTGGGAAGGAGGAGTTTCCATTTAGCCTTTCCCGTCATTCTAATAAGCATTCAGAGCCGTAGAAGTGGAAGGATAGGTTTTTTTGGTTTGCTTATTACCTGCCTAGGTGGGCCTTTGGTTCAAGCTATTCTTTTGGCTCTTGTGAAAATTTGCTCAAGCTTCTCAATTTCTGTTTTCATTCATGATCAGACACGTTTTCTGTTTTGTATTCCATGTGGTAGTTGCTTCTTTTTAAAGAACGTTGAATTTGGTCTGTGCATAACTTTACATGTTCCTCATTCACTACTTTTGCATCTCTTTCTAGTATAAAATATTCTTAAGAAATTCAAAGCATGCCTCACTGATAAGAAAAATAATCTTTTTGATAGAGGACTGGGTAAGTGTGAATGTAAAAGTTAGATGTTTGGTGTTGATTGTTTTGAAAGTGCTAGCTTTTGTTTCTGTTTTGCAATACGATAGTTGAAAATATTTGCGTAAAAGACAAGTCAGCTGACTGGTATGTTTAACATTTATTCAACCTTGAGACTCTGTGTTTGGGAACTTTCTGCAGCTTCTGTATCCCTTGATTTCTAGGCTCTTGTTTCTGAATCTTGACCTGAATTGGACAAGGGTCACTACTAGAATGATGTGTATGATACTTTTAAAACACACAAACTCTCCTAAGAGCGCTTTGTTTCTGTTGTTATCAGATACCACAGTTGTCTCATTTCCTTTTCCTCACAATATGCCTGTCTACACTTGGAATGGATTATTCATTCATTCATAAGTGCATTAATGTACCAGGTGCTTACTGAATAACCTTCTAAGTACACCAGTCGTAATGCTGAAGGCCACAGGACTCGAGGACTAAGAAGGTTTGGTGTGTGTTTTTCCAAGGCTTCCAGTCTAGTCCTGGAGACTGTCTTGGGAACCACTATTCCTCATAGAAGGTGAAAGTCTGTACAAGAGGTGTGGACCATGTGTCAGGGCTACCCTGAGAAGCACATGACTGGGAGTTTTAGAAAGTGAAAGTGAGAGTCGCTCCTTTGTGTCCGGCTCTTTGCGACCCCATGAACTATACAGTCCAGGGAATTCTCCAGGCCAGAATACTGGAGTGGGTAGCCTTTCCGTCTCCAGGGGATCTTCCCAACCCAGGGATTGAACCCAGGTCTTCCACATTGCAGGTGGATTCTTTACCAGCTCAGCCACCAGGGGGGCTCCTTGGAGTTTTAGACAAGCTACCAATTATCCCATAGTAAGATTAGGTAATTTAGAACTTCTCCCTTTCCCTGCAGAAATTCTGCCTCAGTGGAAAAGAATTTTGCTCTTTCTCCAGGGATTTCACTACAGGCTTAAAACTCAAGAAATGGAGATACCCCTAGTATTTGAAATCATTGAAAATGATGTCTCTTTCCTTCAAAGGTTGTGTTCACTGAGTCAGAATTAAGCAATATTCTCTTTGGTTCCATCTGTTCTCTCAGGCCACATGAAAAATGTTAAATACATTCTCAGTCCACCAGCGAGCGGACCATAGAGAAGCCCCTCGAGGGCTTGTTACATTACACCTGAATTACACGTATGTTTGTCTGCCTTGTCCTGTTTGTCCAGCTCCTACATGTGTCTAGCACACAGTAGAAGGTCGGTAGTGCTTGTTGAATGATTCAGACGTAGTTGCTAGACTGGAGCCATATCTAGTGTACACTTTTCCTCTGGAGGAGCTAGAATGTGAACTGTAAGCATCCCGTATGGATAGGGGCAAGCTCCTGGGGGCCCTAGAGTGAGAGAGTCTGTGTTTCTACCCAGCGAAACCCATTCATTACTCATCATTAGTCTTCCTGGGTTGAACAAATAGAGGAAGCCTGTGTGCTCTAGGCTGTTCCTTGTCCTATTCTAGAGAAGATAGTTGGGCTTTTTATTTTCCCTCCTGAGCACTCCTGTTAAAATATTTGTATTTTTTCCTTTGTTTACAGCAAAGCCAGGACTCTATTTGAAAAAAATGCTGCCCCGATTTTACACTTATCTGGCATGGATGTTACTATCGTTAAGGTGAGAATTGCTCCAGAGTGTTGATTTTATCCAAGCCACCCCTCCTTATAACATATCCAGTTCTCTTGACTTCTTAGCAGAAATCGTTTATCACGTAAGGAGGTAAGAACAGAGAAATCAACATTGTGTCCTTCTTCTGATAATTAATACAATTATATTGTTTTTCCCAACCTCTCTGAGCTTTTCATTTTCAAAATAGGATTAAATGGAGCCATGAACTTGGTTCCTTTCCTCTGAAAGATAGGACTTGGAACTCTTTGTCTCTTAGAAGATGAAAAGTTGTTATAGCTGTAAGAATTCTTCTGACTCTTAAAAAAAAAAAACTTCGAGTAATTAATTTCTTGGCAGACAGGTAAACATTTTCTTTCTGATAAGGAATTATCTCTGATGAGGAATTTTAAGTGGTAAAGCTTTAGAATTTTCAAGATTTGGATATGAAGAAAGGGGGTAAAAAATAAATGAGAGGGAATTGTGAACTTCAGAAGATGCCTCCAGCCTCCACTTTGTTGACTGTAAGTCCTTTGTGGTGTGTACATAGGTGTATGTATTTGGTAAAAATCACTGTGTTACCTGTTTTTAAGTCTGTGGTTTACTGATTTTTAATATTAGACACTTTCATTAAATCTTAGAGGTTGAATGGTCGTTTAGTCCAATTGACCATGCAGTGCTGAACTCCGCCTTGTCTGAGACATGGTCTTGCAGCTGTCTGCCTGCAGGGGTGGGAGAGGGGAAGAACACTGACGTTTATTTTAAAACCTGTAATGTGTACTGCAGACTTTACGTATAAGAGGGCTGAGAATGGTCACTTAAGACTGATACTGTTTATCCCTGAAATGTTTGGTTGAACTCAAAAGTAGAACCACCTGGGCCTACTTGAAGCTTTCTTTGAAGAGAAATTTTTTTGTACGTGTGTATTAAATTTCTTTAGTGTCTGTAGAAGTACATCAAGATGTTCTGTTAATATTAGTAAGGTTAAAATTTTTAAAGGAATTTGTGCATTTCATCTAAGTTTTCAAATTAATAGGCATGAAGTTGTTCATAAAATCTTCTTTTAAATTTCTGTACCATCTGAAATAAATCATTGGCATGCTCAATATTGTTTTATTGTTTATCCATACCATATTTTTTTTTGCCTCCCAGTCATGTGAGAGCTGTGTCAATTTAATCCTTGCCAAGAACCATTTTTTTGGCCTGTTGATCCCTTTATTTATGTTTGTTTCATTAATTTTCAGTCTGTCTTTGTTTCCTTCATTCTACTTTCTTTGGATTTTTTTTCTGCTTCTGCTGTTCTGACATTTTAACTTGAATATTTATTTCATTAATTTTCACCCTTCTTTCCTAGCATTTGCTGCTTCAGCTACATCCTAGAAGTTTTGATATATTTTCATTATCATTCATTTCTAAATATTTTCTAATTTTCATCATGATTTTTGTTTGACCTGTGAGTTATTTAGGCATGTTTTAAAATTTTCAAAACTTTTCCACATATTTTTGTTAATGATTTCTGATATAATTGTGCTATAGTCAAAGAATGCAGTCTATATAATTTCAGTAAATTTGTTTCATGGCCTAGCATGTGATAAATGTTTTATGTATGCCTGAAAAGAACAGGTATCAGTTATTGGGTACCATGTTCTATATATGCCCAGTAAGTCAAGTCTGTTAATTGTGTAGCTCAAAACTTATAACGTCCTTACTGTTTTCTTCTGTTTTAACTATAGATTATTCAGAAAGAGGTGTTAGAAATATCCAACTGGATAGGTTTGTCTATTTCTCAGTGTAGTTTTATCCACTTTTGCTCTTTTATATTTTAAGACTATGTCAGTAGATGCATTCACATTTCAAATTATTTCATTTTTCTTGCATTTTGAACTCATCATAATGCATAGCCCTTTAGCATTAATGCTGCCTTTTACTGTGGTCTGTTTTATTTAGTGTTATTAGTGACCGTACTAGCTTACTTTGGTTAGTTTTTGCCTGGCATAATTTTTACTTTTTAAGACAGTCCAGCTTATTAATTTTTTCTTTTAGGTTTGCTTTTGGTGATTTATTTAAAGACTCATCACCAAACCCAGGATCACCTAGATCCTCTACTGTGTTATTTTCTAGAGATTTTATAGTTTTTTATTTGCATTTAGATCTGTGATCCATTTTGAGTTAATTTTTATGAAAGGTATAAAATTTGAGTTTTCTGCATCCTTAGACCACTCTTTCTCCTTTCTCTTTGGCGCATTTAGAAGTTTCCTCTTAAGGTTATAGCCTCAAATATATCATCCGTATTAATGTAATCTTTTAAATTATGGTCTGTTAAATGTGTCAGTGTCTTTTGAAATTTTGCTTCTTTCATTCCTGTAGTCATTCCTGTTTTCACTTTTTCTTGCAAATATTTGAGTACCCCAGGTGGCTCAGTGGTAAAGAATCCACGTGCCATCTTGTCAGATGTGGGTTTGATCCCTGGGTCAGGAAGATGCCCTGGAAAAGAGAATGGCAACCCACTCCAATACTCTTGCCTGGGAAATCCCATGGACAGAGGAGCCTGGTGGGCTGCAGTCCATGGGGTCACAAAGAGTCAGACACCACTTAGTAACTGAAAAACCACAGCACCTCCTATAAAGTAAACTCTGTTCTAGGTATTGAGGATAGAGTCTGAACAAAACATTTTCCCTGTCTGTCCTCAGAGAAATTCTAAAGTGGGAAAAGAAGAGATGCACATGATAAACATATATAAATAAACTTACAATTTGTCAGGTGGTGGTGAGTGCCAAGAGGAAAAGTCAGGAGGGATAAGAAAAGTAATGGGGGTCTTAGTTTAGTTCAGGAAGCCAAGAAAGGCTGGTCTTATAAGATGCCCTTTGAAAGAGACCTGGAGGAAATGAGTGAGTCATGCAGGTGGGCAAGGGAGAGGATCCAGGGCCAGCATAGTGCACGTTCAGAGGCTCTGCAGAGTATTTGCAGGTGTTTGAGGAAGAGTAAGGAGGCCAGTGTAGTTAGAGGAGGATGAGCAAGGAGGGACAGGCAGAGAAGATGAGGGTGAAGTCAGGAAGGGCAAGATTGTCAGGTTTGTATCACTTATATATTCAGTAAATGACCTTTCCTCTCCCTGTTGATCAAGTGTTATGCAGGAAAAGGCTGAATGGAGAGCCCTAAAGAATTGTCATCAGGAATCTACCCACAATTTGATGTTCCTCCCCTGGGGGCATGTTACTTTGAGCATAGACGTTCACTTGGTAATCAGTTCACCCAGTTGTATTCTAGTGTATTGTTCCCACTTGTCTCCATCTTGTTCCCAAGGATATTATCAAATAGCTTGCCAGATGCCTTGCTGAGGACCAGATAGAATGTCTGTTTGGATTCTTGTATCTTCTTATTTAGTAATCTGTCAAAGATGAGAACAGTCTGAGACGCCTTGTTCTTGGAGAACCCTTGCAGATTACCAGTGGTCACCTATTTTGGGATGTTTACAAAGCCTCCTTTTAAATTAAGATCAACATATATATTTTTTTTCAATGAAATATTTGGATTGATTGAGCTCAACCACTAGAGGGCAACAATTTAATCAACCATGGGTATGTAATGAAACCAACATAAAAACCCAAAGAGACAGGGTTCGGAGAGCTTCAGGGCTGGTGAGCTTGTGGAAATCTGAGAAGTGGTGTACCGGAGAGAGCATGGGACGCCCCTCCCCACACAGTTTGCCCCAGGTACCTTTTCATTTGTTCATCTAAATCCTTTCTAATAAGCTGTTAAGTGTGAAAAAAAGATGTATTTGCAAATGTATAGCTGCAAAGCCAGTCATTTGATTTTTTCAGGATAAAAGTAGAACCATACATCATGAGATGAGGTGATGTTAGTGTAGGGACTTCATTTTTTTTTCTGTGTTGACTGTGGCCGGGTGCTTTAGCCCGTCTGAAACCCCAGTCTCTTAATTTTTTGCCTATTAGTTTGTCTAGTAAAATGTCCACAGGAAATAGTGTTTCCTTATTATTAATTGCATTACCTTTACATCTGTTAAAATCCGGTATTTGGTTTTAGCCGCTCTGTTGTGTCCAACTCTCTGCCACCCCATGGACTGTAGCCCACCAGGCTCCTCTGTCCATGGAATTTTCCAGGCAGGAATACTGGAGCAGATTGCCATTTCCTTCTTCAGGAGGTCTTCCCGACCCAGGGATTGAATCTGGGTCTTTTGCATTGGCAGGTGGGTTCCTTACCAGCTGCACCCCTGGGGAAGCCGTTATTTAGCACAGTACCAGTTAAGAACAGGTACCTTACTGATTGCTTTTCACAAGAAATTTCTTAACCTTTCTTCCAGTACACATGATTTCATTGATAAGGAAATTAAGAGCTTGAGGGTTTAAAGCCACTCAGCTAAAAAATAGAGTTGGGGTTTAATCTGGGTCTCTGGGCTCTCAAATCTGTGCTCTTTTCATTACATCTGTTTCTCCTTATTTGCATACACATTTGACCTCTTGCTTTCAGATGAAAGTCATTGGCTAAATGAATAATAGAATCTGCACTGGACTGAAAATGGGTCCCCTGATTGGCTAACTGTAACTGAGACGCATCATCAGTTTGAGTTTGAATTTTATTTTTAAAGCAAGGAGCTGATTGGATGGTTTCTGAGGTCCCTTCCAGCTCTAAACATATAAAACTATAAAAACCATATCTAGTTGCTTTAGCAGCTATTTAGTTTTTCATATGCATCAATTATGAATTTAAGAAAAGATTCAGTGTAAAACTGTAAAGAAACTTCTACATTTTTAGACCTTTGGGCTTGCGGCTCTAGGATGATACATTTACCAAAGGCTTCCTTTGTATTGCAGACAGATTATGAGGGCCAAGCCAAGAAACTCCTGGAACTGATGGAAAACACAGATGTGATCATTGTCGCTGGAGGCGATGGGACTTTGCAAGAGGTATGGCCACTTTTCTGTCTGAAGCCATTTTGCAAATGAGGAAAATAGAAGTGAGACCTTAGAGTGGGGGCATAAAGTGATTATCATTTAAGGAAATGATTTCTTGGTAATCCATTCTTTCTAGGATTATTTTCTCTGTGAAGCAAGCATAGCATTACATTTTTCCTTATGGACTTTTATTTCATTGCTTTGTATAAATTCTGAACCCAGCACATAGAAAGGTTTTTGTTCTATCAAATTGAAGGTAGATAAAGTGGAATAAAACAGGGTACAAAATGGTGCTGGGTGTGAAACACTTTTTACATTTTGACGACTCTTATGCAGTAGCCCTGTTTATTATGGAATCGTAGTTTCAGTTAAGGGAAGGTTTCTTGTAAAACTTAAATAATGATTCCCTTTTTAAAAGAAGGCATGTGGCCATTCTCACATCATTTCCATCCTAGGTAATGTTATCTCCTAATGGTACCTTTAGAGGCAGAGGTTTCCATGTTCCCGTGTGTGTACTGCCTTTGTTCTGCAATACCTTTTCCATATTGCTTGCCTGGGACAGTAAGTATACTGCCCTGGGAATGCTCTTCTCTTCCAGGGCGATAGACTAGCTCCTTCATTACGTATTGGAAGCTCCTGAAGAGCCCTGTGCAGGGCACCCCCCCCACCCTCAGTCACCCCAGCTTGTGTAAACGCTTCATCTGGACCTCATTTCTCTTGCCCTTTGCCTCTTCCTCTGGTTTGCCTCCGTGTTTGTGGGTCAAGAGCTCCCAGCAGGCAGGGCATTGTCCTGTGTTTAATTTAGCAACCATGTGAGCCTTAGTAAGCTGCTTTTTAAAAGGCTGTGCTAATGATCTTCTAATTGTTTTTATGGCTTTTTAATGAAATGTGAAGAAAACAGATAGCATGCCAACAAAGAATGAAGTGGGCCACATCAAAGCCCCATTTAATCCCCAAATTCAGGGAGGCAGGAGATGGGGAGAAGATTGGCGTCAGCCTTGACTTTACAAAATGTTTTTAAGAAAGATAACCAAATCGTGTATCTGGTATAATCTAGTCATAAAACTATGCCCTGATTGAAAAAAAAGAATTGGAGAGAAATGTAACAGAATATAGACGACTCGCTAATGATGTCTGGTGGGTTAATGAGGAGGTATTCTTTCTTCAGGTATTTTTTACAGCTTTTACAAGACTTGTGCATTATAGTTTAAAAGTGAAAAGTAAATTATGTAAAAATTCAAATTAAAAATGTCTTTATAGAGGGAATACAATTCCCCTTGTCTTTGTATTCATCGATAAGAAACTTTTATTGAGAGAAGGCTTCTGAGTGACCCATCTTATCGAACTTAAAACATAATTTTGCTAATATAATGTGGAGGTTTTATAATTATTTTATCTTAGTCTTTATAGTCATATTGATCCCAGGTGAAGAATAAAACCTAATTTAGCTCTAATCTTAATGGAGAATGGTTTGTGTTTTAAGAACCAATACATCTTTTGACATAGTTTCTAGGAAGAAAACAGGAACAAGTTTGTGGTCCATGAAAATTGAATCCAGTTATTTTATGATAAAGGAACTACAAGTTGTTTATAATAATTTTTTAAAACATTTTTAGGTTATTACTGGGGTTCTTCGAAGAGCAGATGAGGTGAGCTTTAAAATAAGAATAATTGCATTTTGACTTTTACTTTCCTCCTCTTTCTTTATTCCTCCCTCCCTCC
>SJYQ01001494.1:260276-317193 GCA_006410935.1 Redunca redunca
CTCTCTATTTTATATTTTAAGGTGGGAACAAGTTTTGCTTCCTCGGATTTTAGAAAGTAAAATCTGCCTGTCATATTATTTATTTATTATTATTTATTAACCCGTGGCGGACTTTTCCTGCTTTGGGAATCTAGAATATCCGATTTTTTTTTTTTTTAACCAAGAGTCGTTTAAACTATAAAATTTCCCTATAAAATCTTTTTCTCAAAGGATTCCTTCATTAATAAACCATGGTATATTCATATGTTGGAAGCCACACGACAGTTAAAATGAATTAACTAGGCTTACAAACATCTACGTGGTAAATCTAAAAAATATTCAGTAAAAAAGTCAGGTTGCTAAAGCATGTTATGCATTTCTACAAAGTTTTAAAATTCAGAGAACAAAGATACTGTTGATGGAAGCATCAACTATGTAGTCAAAGGATGATAATGTGGATGGAAAGGAATTGTACCAAGTCTGTGATGATGGATGGTTGGTTTCCTTCGGGGAAGGGGAAGAGGAGGAGTGTGAGAAGGGACTTGAACTGCATCTGCCTCAGTTTCTCTCTTAAAACTCTGAAGCAAATATGGCAAAATGTAATATTTGCCAAATCTGGGTCTTAGTTACATGGGTATTTGGGATTATTTTATCCACTTTTCTACAATAATTTAAAGTGTTTTAAATAAAAATACAACAAGAAAAAAGAAAGTAACCACAAGGAAGAAGATCCTTCACAGTCCCTTGGTAATAATAGACTGAGCTCAAAATAGTCTTTAGAACCTTACAGTATCTATTAGTATTTGTAGCATTTAATTAAGTCCTCTGGTAGCCTTCTGCTACTTGACCTTGCATATTCTCTTAGCCTTGTTTATACTTGCAATAGTTTACAAGGCAATTTCACCTGTCCTCAGTCACTATACCAGTGTTAGACATTTTAAATTGAATTTTATCTGCAACTTTGTCAAATAGTTTGGCAATGTAATACAGTCTGTCACAGTCATGCAGTTATGTAATATCCAAGACACTCATTTTCTTAACCAGATTTCTTTCAATCCATTGCTATTAGTGAGTATTCAAGTATTTCTTCCAAATTTTAAGTGTTGTTGTTTTCATGAATTGCCTTGTTCTAGAAACTGCTTCCTCAGGATTACCTGATGGCTGGTCTAGGGGTGTGGGGTGGAAGACAGGGAGGCAGGGCCAGGGTCACTTACTTTGTTTTATGGACACGTCTGTGCTTCTTTGTTTGAACTCATTTTCTGACCATAGCAATAAAACTTCCTTCTCATTTTCTCTCCCCCAGGCTACCTTCAGTAAGATTCCCATCGGATTCATCCCACTGGGCCAGACCAGTAGTTTGAGCCAGACACTCTTCGCTGAAAGTGGAAACAAAGTCCAGTAGGTTGTCAGTGTGGGATGGTAGCATTTGTGGGTGAGAGAGCCTGGGAATGGCAGATCCACATGTGTGATACAGACTGAAGTGACTTAGCAGCAGCAGCAGCCTGAAACTTCAGATCATTAAGAGGAGATCAGAGTTCAAGCATTCGGTTGATTGGGAAGTTTCTCTGTTGGGTGGTGGGACCCTGGTGATCTAATATTAAGTTCCCAGGTGAGGTATGGCGATGAATACTGATGTCCTTTTGTTTCTTATGAAGTTAGCTTTGCTGATCCAAGCATACTCTTTGTGTGCTTTTGTGTTGTAAGATTGTCTGGTGAAGACAGATTCGCAGTGCTCATTTGTTTGTGTTAAGTATGCATGATGACAAATAGCAAATCCCCCGTGGAGACCGAGCCAGCAGCCTTGGCTCCATTACCTTGATAATGTAAGTAGCTAAAACAACCAAATACAGTTACCTCCTTTAGTGAATGCCTAAAGTAGAAGGCAGTACAGAGAGGGTCAACAGAAAGCAGTGCAGCCCTGACATCTAAATTAAATTGCTGTGAGTCTACCGCTGTCTTCAGGAGTCGGGCAAATTGTTACCATTGCACTTTTCTTTAGAAAGCATTCTGTAAACAAAAATTGAGTCTTTCAAGAAGATGGGAATCTTGAACTTGAGTTGCGACTTTGATTAGAAATAGAATCTTGGACACATCAGTATCAGGGTCTCACTGTCGGTTGCCTGATCTTTATTTATTTTTGAAACTTTTTGTTTTGTATTAGGATATAGCCGATTAACAATGTTGTTAATAATTTCAGGTGAACGGTGAAGGGACTCAGCCACGCATATACATGTATCCCTTCTCCTCCAAACTATCCCCTGTCCAGGCTGTCACATAACATTGCTCAGAGTTCCCTGTGCTATATAGTAGGTCCTTGTTGGTTATCCATTTTAAATGCCTGATCTTTAAGGCTTTGTGACACATTGGAGAGGTCAATAAATAGTGTTTGTTGAATGAATGAATTGAAATATTCTCAAGGCATTTCTGTTTATAACCTTCCAGAATCAATGACAATAACAATATGCAAGTGATTTTCTGTTTCGGATTATTTTTTTGTTTCTGCTTTGCGATTTTTCTTTTAAAGTGTAATGGACATACAACATTATATTAGTTTCAGATGTACAACACAATGATTCAATATGTGTATACCACCACAGTAAGTATAGTTGACATCTACCACCAGACAATAGTTACAGAATTTTTTCCCTTACAATGAGAGCTTTTAAGATATGCTCTCTTTAAAACTTTCAGACATACAGCACAGTATTAGCATTAGTTGCCATGCTATACCTTCCATCCCCATGACTTACTTATTTTGTAACTTTTGACTCCCTTCACCTATTTTGCCCACCTCCCACACCCCACCTCTGACAAACACCAATCTGTTCTGTGTCATTTATGAACTTTTTTTTTAAGATGCCACCCACAAAAAAATGAGATCATATAGTATTTGTCTTTCTCTGTCTGACTTAACTTCACTTAGCATAACACCCTCCAGGTTCATCCACATTGTTGCAAATGGCATAATTTCATTCTTTTTTATTGTTGAATGCTGTGTGTGTGCGCACGAACATATACCTGTATCACATATTCTTTATCCATTCACCTGTCAGTGGACACTTAGCTTGTTTCCTTATCTTAGCTATTGTAAATAATGCTGCAACAAATACGGTGCATATATCTTGCAAGTTAGTGTTTTTGTTTTCTTTGGATAAATAGCTAGACGTGCCATTGCTGAATTATATGGTAGTTCTATTTGTAATTCTTTGAGGAATCTCCATACTGTTTTCCACAGTGGCTGTACCAACTTAACATTCCCACCAACAGTGAACAAGGGTTCCTTTTTCTCCACATCCTCTATAATACTTGTTATTTCTTATCTTTTTGATAATAGCCGTTCTCACGGGTATGAGGGGATATCTCTGTGTTTCAATTTGCTTTTCCCTGAAGTTTCATGCTTCCGGGCCATCTTTTCATGTACCTGTGGCCATCCGTATGTCTTCTTTGGCAAAATGTCTGCTCCAATCATCTGCTCATTTTTCAAGTGGATTTTTTTTTTTTCCTCTATTGAGTTGTATGAGATATTTATATGTTTTGGATATTAACCACTTAGCAAATATATGACTTGCAAATATTTCCTCCCGTTCATCAGATTGCCTTTTCATTTTGTTGCTGGTTTCCTTTGCTCCCCAGGTTTTTAGTATGATGTAGTCCCGCTTTTTTATTTTTGCTTTTGTTGCGTTTGGTATCAGATTCAGAAATCATCACCAGGTCTTATATCAAGAAGCTTACCCTCTGTTTTCTCTTAGTTTTATGGTTTCAGGTCTTATTACATTCAGGTCTTTAATTCATTTTGAGTTTATCTTTGTGTGTGGTTATAAGCTAGTGGTGCAGTTTCATTCTTTTGCATGTGGCTGTCCAGTTCTGCTTGGGGATTTTGAATAGACTGGTTTTATGGATTTATTATTGTTGTTTAATTTTAGGAGTCATCTTATATCTTTTAACAGTTCAGTTATTTGTTTTAGATACAAGCCTTGGTCTATATATCACGGATTAGGCATAAATGTAGACATACACTGATATCAGGTCTTTATTAAAATGTCCCTCATGCCTCAAGTCTTCCATCTAGTGGGGAGTATCCAGCCCTTTGCCAGTCTTCCTGCAGCCGAACGTGGCATTTCATTTTGCTGTATATTTTCCCCCAGTTTAGAATTTCTGAGGGACAATAAATACGACAACCAGTGAGGTAAACGTTTTTGCTTGTTGGAGACAAATCCTGTCCGGTTCGGGTCTTGATCACTTGTGATAGCTGGTCTTTCTGCCTGTCAGTGTAGATTATTCTAACTGCTTGCCAGCATCACCGAATATGTCAGCAATGCAGAGGCAGACGGCGTTCCTGGGAGAGTCCCTCACCTATCCAAAGCCAGGGTCCATGCTGGGCGCCCGCCCTCGAGGCCTCAGAGCTGATTTTCCCTGTAGTTAAACTAATGTTGCTGCTGCTTCTATTTATAATTTGAAGATTTTTAAAACTTAATTTATAAGCATGCCCCAGGGCTCTTAGGTAATTAAGTTGGTCTGCCCTGGGTTCAGAATTTTGTAGACCCTCTTAACATGGCAGATGCCTGAGGCTATTTAAAAGAACAAGGCTTTGCTTTTTGCATTGCTGTCAAGATTTGTTGTACCATAATTACTACAGAAGAAAAAGGAATTTTGAATTCAGAATGTTGCAGATAAATAAGCCTAAAAAATAGCTGTTCCATGCTACAGGGCTGCTGTATTTAGAACTTTCATTTATTGCCGGAGGATGACAAATTTAAGGTTGCATGTTAACCGTCTTCTGCCAAGCAATTTTGGAAAAAATTAATATGGAAAGGTATTTTTCAGTCGGAACATTTTTTAAAGGTCAGCCTCTCAAAAGCACTTCTTAACCTCTTAATGTGCTAGGTACCACTCAGAGCAAGCATGGAACTTTAGGATTCTTTCTGATAACTTCCTTTGAAATTAATATATTCATATCGAATTAATCTGAACTGGTGATCATGCATCTTGCTTTCTCCTAAATTGAATCTCATTTTCTAGACTTCTACCTACTTCCCACATAGCATCTGTCTTGGAGGGGGAAATAGGATAAAGAGAAATTTGAGAAAGTAAATGAGGTTGTTTATTAAGTTTCAGCTTGCTTACTAGGGAACCCAGAATGTCATCCAAGCATTAACGTGTATATTTTGAGGATTTATTTTATTTTTCTAAAAAACTTCAAAGAATCCTGTATTTTATTTTTTTCTTTTTTAAAATAATCTCATTTATTTACTCTTATTTGTGGCTGTGCTGGGTCTCTGTTGCTCTGTGGACTTTTCTCTAATTGCAACAAGTAGGGGCTACTCTCTATTGCGGTCTGTGGGCTTCTCACTGTGGTGGCTTCTCTTGTTGTGCAGCACGGGCTCTAGGGCGCACAGGCTTTAGTGCTTGCGGCACGTGAGCTCATAGTTGCAGCTCCCTGGCTCTAGAGCACAGGCTTGGTATTTGGGGCGCGTGGGCTTAGTTGCTCTGCAGCATCTGAAATGTTTCTGGATCAGGGGATCGAATTCATGTCTCCTGCACTGGCAGGCGGACTCATTACCACTGAGCCAACCAGGGAGGCCCAGTCCTGTCCTTTAGTTAGCCTTCAGATTACTAGAGCAAAAAGGTATATGGTTTTTGAAGTGCTTGACTTTGTTACAATGAATGAAAGATGTTATTTATTTATCATAATTTCCAATGATAAGAGTTGGACACAATGTAGGCCCTCAATAAGTGCAAAGTAAATAAATGACTAGTGCTTCGTATAAACTTCTCTTTGCTGAAGCCTTCTTTTTGAGTCTGTATCAGAGCCTTCCACTCTGTTTGTATCAACAATTCTTTTATACTCCTACATTCTACTTTCTTGGGGGTATTTCGAAGGGATATGTCTTTTTCCTGATTCATCTGTTGGTACTCTGGGCAGGAATGGTTGTGTTAGGGGGGTGAGTGTGTGTATATGTGGGTGTGTGTGTCTTGGGGGGACTGCTGCTTATTCTTCACAATGTGATAATTTCCTTCTTGTTACTTTTAGATATATTACAGATGCTACACTTGCCATTGTGAAAGGAGAGACAATTCCACTTGATGTCTTACAGATCAAGGTAAGGAGGTCTTTTCAGCAGAGTTTGAAAAAATTATAAGCTAATACATATTAAAAAAAATAAAATGTAATAGTTCAAATAATGTTAGAATGAAACCAATTCCTCTTCTTACCCTTTCCTATCTGAAGTATAACTCCACAGAGAAAATAATTTTACCTGGTTATTCTAGCTCTTACCACTAATTAGTATACCTATGATGATACTTTTTAAAATTGTAGTTAAAAGAAAAACCCATAAAACTTGAAATTTGCATCATAATCATTTTTCTGTGAAATTCAGTGTAGGAGGCGTCCCAGGTGGCGCAGTGATAAAGAACTTGCCTGCCAATCCAGGAGACACGGGTTCAGTCCCTGCGTTGGCCAGATCCCCTGGAGAAGGAGATGGCAACCCACTGCAGTATTCATGCCTGCAAAATTTCATAGACAGAGAAGCCTGGTGGGCTACGGTCCACGGGATCAAAAAGAGTCAGACACGGCAGAGCGACCGAGCACGCCCACATAATTCAGTTTAAGCATATGATGCCATGTATACTGGTTTATCAGTTTTAGGCCTTATCTCTTAGCCTCTCTTACATATCAGAAGTCCTCTATATCACCTCTCAATATAGTTATATCGTGATTTTTAGTTCCTCTGTTGATTATGTTTGACACACAAGTAATTTTTCTTATACGGCTGTTTTGAGTACTGGAAGAGCTAATAAAAACCCTTGGGACGGCACCTGGTTTCATCGTGTGTGTTTGTATAGTGGCTGTCTCTTAATCTCATGTTCTGCCACAGGCAGAACCCTTCTCATGACCTGTCTGTCCTCTGGAGGGCCTTCTGTTGGGAATTCAGGTTATTTTGTTTTCTTGTATTCTCAGCTCTAGGGTGGGAACAATGTTCTCTGTTGCTTCCTATATCTTCTTTTGAGTGGCCTAACATTTTCTTAGCGATTTGTAGGTGGACTCATGAATTATTCTAGAAATACATTTGCTGGCTGTGCCCACTGAAGGGGCTTGAGACAGTGACAGCAAACAGCAGTGAGCATACCTGGTGCCCAGATTTCGGTCTCTTAAGTACATTCCCTAATTAAACTTAGCAGCAGTCTGTGCAGAGAGGTCTTTCAGTGGCAGGGCAAGGACAAGGCAAAGAACTACTCAAAAACCAATGGGGACAGCACTGAAATGACGTGGGAGCCAGCCTGACGGTATCCTTCATTGTTGTGCGGTCACTCAGTCGTGTCCGACTCTTTGCAGCCCCATGGACTGCAGCACGCTAGGCTTCCCGGTCCTTCGCCATCTCCCAGAGCTTGCTCAAACTCATGTCCATTGAGTTGGTGATACCATCCAACCATTTTGTCCACTGTCTTCCCCTTCTCCTCCTACTTTCAATCTTCATCAGCCATCAGGGTCTTTTCCAATGAGTTGGCTCATCGTATCAGGTGGCCAAAGTATCGGAGCTTCAGCATCAGTCCTTCCAGTGAATATTTAGGAATGATTTCCTTTAGGACTGACTGGTTTGATCTCCTTGCAGTTCAAGGGTCTCGAAAGTTCAAGACTCTCAAGAGTCTTCTCCAACCCCACAGTTCAAAAGTGTCAGTTCTTCGGTGCTCAGCCTTCATTATGGTCCAAATTTTGCATCCATACATAACTACTGGAAAAAATCACAGCTTTGACTGTATGGACCTTTGTCAGCAAAGGTAATATATAATATCTGTATTACATATTAATAATTGTAATATCTCTGCTTTTTAATATGCTGTCGAGGTTTGTCAAAGTTTTCTTCCAAGGAGCAAGTGTATTTTAATTTTGTGGCTGCAGACACCATCTGCAGTGATTTTTGAGCCCAAGAAAATAAAGTCTGTCACTGTTTCCATTGTTTCCCCATCTATTTGCCATGAAGTGATGGGACTGGATTCCATGATCTTTGTTTTTTGAATGTTGAGATTTAAGCCAGCTTTTTCACTCTCTTTCACTTTCATCAGGAGGCTCTTTAGTTCCTCTTTGCTTTCTGCCATAAGGGTGGTGTCATCTCTATATCTGAGGTTATTGATATTTCTCCCAGCGATCTTGATTCCAGCTTGTGCTTCTTCCAACCCAGAATTACTCTGCATCGAAGTTAAATAAGCAGGATGACAGTATACAGCCTTGACATACTCCTTCCTCAATTCAGAACCAGTCTGTTGTTCCATGTTTAGTTCTAATTGTGGCTTCTTGACCTGCATGCAGGATTCTCAGATAAGATGGTCTGGTATTCCCATCTCTTTAAGAATTTTCCACAGTTTGTTGTGATTCACACAGTCAAAGGCTTTAGTGTAGTCAGTGAAACAGAAATAGATGTTTTTATGGAATTCTCTTTGCCTTTTCTGTGATTCGGTGGATGTTGGCAATTTGATCTCTGCTTCCTCTGCCTTTTCTAAATCCAGCTTGAACCTCTTGAAGTTCTTGGTTCATGTACTGTTGAAGCCTAGCTTGGAGAATTTTTAGCATTACTTTGCTAGTGTGTGAGATGAGTGCGGTTGTGTGGTAATTTGAACATTCTTTGGCATTGCCTTTCTTTTGGATTGGAATGAAAACTGACCTTTTCCTGTGGCCACTGCTGTGGCCAAATTTGGAAAACAGCAGTGGCTTTGCTGGCATATGGAGTGCAGTACTTTAACAGCATTATCTTTTAGGATTTGAAATAGCTCAGTTGGAATTCCATTACCTCCACTAGCTTTGTTTGTAGTAATGTTTCCTAAGGCCCAGTTGACTTCGTACTCCAGGATGTCTGGCTCTAGGTGAGTGATCACACCATCGTGATTATCTGGGTCATGAAGATCTTTTTTGTACAGTTCTTCTGTGTATTCTTGCCACCTCTTCTTAATTATCTTCTGCTTCTGTTAGGTCCATACCATTTCTGTCCTTTATCGAGCCCATCTTTGCATGAAATGTTCCCTTGGTATCTCTAATTTTCTTAAAGAGATCTCTTAGTCTTTCCCATTTTATTGTTTCCCTCTGTTTCTTTGCGTTGATCACCGAGGAAGGCTTTCTTACCAGTCCTTGGCTGTTCCTTGGAACTTTGCACTCAGATGGGTGCGTCTTTCCTTCTTTGCTTTGCCTTTCGTTTCTCTTCTTTTATCAGCTATTTCAGTGGTATCCTACTAGCCACTGTTGGAGCAGTTTGGATATCAAAAAGAGTAATGCTAGTGGATTATAATACATTAAATAAAAATGACCAATCCTGAATCTATAGTCATATTACAGAAGAATCACCAAATTGTGTAAGTTATGACAGAGTTAGAGAATTGCCATTTGGCAGCCACTAATGAAGTAATTCGAGCAGAGATCATCAGGGGATGCTGCACACGTTGAATAGAAGGTTGTTGAGAAACAAATATCCACACAGGCTCAAATTATGCCAAATTACTGTACTTAATCATTACAAAGGGAAAACACCTTTATCATAGAGAGGTCTAGCATACACCACCTTATCCAAGTGATCAAACAGCATCACCAGTAATGGGACAGATGAGCATCGTCTACCTCCTGATGTGATACATAGAGAAGGACACAGCATCACCTACGTAGTGTCTTGCCTAAAACATTAATCTTAATCTAACTGACTCTAATCTGGAGAAGACAATCAAATCCAAGTTGTAGGACATTCTAGAAGCAACCACTGATTTGGCTTCTTCAAAAATATCAGTGTCATGAAATCTTCTTTTAGAAGATTTAATCTTGAGCAGTTAAGGAAAACTAAAGAAATATCATAATTAAGATAGATCTTGGATTAGAAAAATGAAAAAATAGTGTCAGCTATAAAAGATACCAGAGATATTTTAATATGGATGATATATGGTGCCACGGTGTTATGGTTATGTCTGTGTACATCCTTTTTCTTAGGAGACACATACTGAAATTTTTTGAGTGAAATGTCATGAAGTCTGCAGTTTCTTGTACACACACACATAAAGCTAATATGAGGAAATGTTGGCATGGTGAAGCTGAGTGTGAGGTAAAAATGGTGTTCATTGCACATATAAAAAGTTTTTTTGGTTTGACGTCTTACCAAAGGTAAAAGTTTGGAGGGAAGAAGCCCCAACCAAACAGCTATTGCAAGTTCTTGATCAGAATCTGGTAAAAAGAGTTCAATTCCTGGAAACCAAAAAGGAAAAGATACTCTCGCTTGATAGCAGTTAAGTGTCTGTTCCTTTGTCATCTATATTTCTCCCCATCCCCCAACCCCCAACAAATGATCCTGTAAACAGCCAAATAATCCTGTAAACAGTGAATCCCTGATACTTTACTCAGATTTGGCCTTAAAAATGTACCAGCTACGTTCAGGTTGTCCTCCAAAGGTTATGCACCTTTTATATGCGCGCAGGTTTCCAAGTATCTGTGGAGGCGCTGTGTCAGGATTCCAAGCTCAATCCTAAAATGTACTCTTGTTCTGTCGCATTCATTGTGTGCTTGTTTACAGTGGATGGACCTGTGAGCCTGCAGTCTGTTTTCCTTTTATTTTCCTTGTTCTTTATGCAGTGACCTGTGCACTCTCCACCATGACCTTGCTGGTCAGGGTAAAAGTGATTCAAGTTGCAGTTGATTCTTTAGCATCTAATAAAGCTTAATTGTTTTCACAAAAGGTACTGAGAGAAATGTTAGGCTAGAAAAGGAAATTGTAGATCAGCATCTAAGAAGATATTATTCTAAAATATTGTTACTATCAAAGGAATGAATCGGGGCAGATCTCTTAATAACTGAGTGAGTTACTGCTTCTCATTTATGTGTGAGAAGTTATACATTCTGAAATAATTAGGATTTAACTGGAAATTCTTGACTGTGCTTGCATTTAAATATCTCGTCTCCTTTATCTTTTTCTTTCAAATATACCAATTCTGTGAATTGATAAAACCAGAGTCAAATTTACCACAGCCACTTTATATTGGTAACACATCCCAGGAAGCAGAAAACTTTTAAAATCAATTCCCAGAAAACAAAGTACAGTAGCCCCTACTGTGGTTTCTGATGTACCCAGCTAGGCTGAATATGTCTTTTTTCTTTACTTCTGGAAATTGCTTTCAAAATATGCTGGAAAGCATTATAGATGAAGCCTGATACCAGATTCCTCTTCTTTTAAAAAACAAACTGAACTACAGTTAAACATATAATGGAAGATTCTCAAAGAGTAAAAAAACGGCCCTTAGAAGCTCGAATAGTGCTTTATATTTTCATTGTAGAGTGTGCGTTCGCATCTCCTTAGGTCCTCTAACTCAGTGAGAGAGGCAAGATGTGTATTAGTGTCTTCATGGGACAGATTAAGAAAGAAAGGGTTATCTGATCATAGATTAGCTGCGCTGGAGACAAAAGAAGGATTCTCTGTCTTACGGGCCATTGCTGTTTCCTTCAGTGCTTTGTCCAGGGGGGATCACTGTTTTCCTGTCCCACATAGATATCTACAGTGCCTTTAACTTGACTTTAAAGTAACTACTGGAAAGATTTATGGAATTCTTTCTGGTTCTTTATTTTTGGTCTTTTGGTTTGACTCAGACTCTGCCAACCCAGAACCAAATGAGGAGGATGGGGCAGGCGGTGAGAAGTGAGAAGCTCCCCACCCTTCCCCACTCTGTCATTCCTGGCTCATCACGTGGCTTCTTTCAGTGAAAGCCCCAGCTCGGATCCTTCTCATATGATGATGCTTAGGGCTGCTTTAGAGCTGCTCCTACCCTGGGCTTCCCCGACAGCTCAGTTGGTTAAAAAAAAAAAAAAAAAATCTGCCTACAATGCAGGAGACCCCCAGTTTGATCTGCTGGAGAAGGGATAGCCTACCCACTCCAATATTCTTGGGCTTTCCTTGTGGTTCAGCTGGTAAAGAATCTGCCGGCAATGTGGGAGACCTAGGTTTGATCCCTGGGTTGTGGGAAGATCCCCTGAAGAAGGAGACCCTGGGTCCGATCCCTGGGAAATATTCTGGCCTGGAGAATTCCATGGACTGTATAGTTGGACACGACAGAGCCACTTTAATTTCTTTGCCTTGCTTCTTTTTCTTCATCTAAAATCCCTAAGATTCCTAGATCGGGCAGCTGTCTGGTTGACCAGGATTGTTTTCTTTTCACTGTTCTGTTCCAGTCAGCTCTCCCAGTTCGTTACTTTCCTCTGCAGAGCACAAGACCATTCCGTGCAGGGAGTCGCTCTGTCCAGGGGAGCCTCTGACTTGGTGCAGCGTGTCTCCTCTGCTGCTAAGATCTGGCTCTGCACCATCTTTCTGTATCCATTCTTGTTTTATGACCTCTCCATTTCATAACCTATCAGCCAGACCTTCACTGCGGAGAAGGCAATGGCACCCCACTCCAGTAATCTTGCCTGGAAAATCCCATGGACGGAGGAGCCTGGTGGGTGACTTCACTTTCACTTTTCACTTTCATGCGTTGGAGAAGGAAATGGCAACCCACTCCAGTGTTCTTGCCTGGAGAATCCCAGGGACGGGAGAGCCTGGTGGGCTGTCATGTATGGGGTCGCACAGAGTCGGACACGACTGAAGCGCTTAGCAGCAGCAGCAGCAGCAGACCTTCACGGACATAAGAGACAGTGATGCTTCGTCTGTTGGCTTCCACTCTATTCATTTGACCTTGCTTGTTTTTGCTGGACTCATGTGTTCTCTAACTGGGACCAGTCTCTTCGCTACTGAGCGTCAGACCTCTTCTCATCCTGAAGGCTCTGTACCCATCTGCTTCTCTAGACTCTTCACACTCCTTTCCTATTGTCCAGAGCCCTTTATACCACTTGCTAGAACAGCTCCTCAGGTCTGTGGAACCTTAAGGTTACAAGGCTTTTCAGTTAGTCTTAACAGGATAGTCCCCAAATTCTTCCCCCTACATGAAGAAAGGGAAAGTGGTTTTAGAGCACCATTCAGGAAATCTTGAATACTTATCTCAGAACTTCTTGCCTCTATTACATGCTTTAGAATAGCATTTCCCCAAGGAATGTATTATACTCATGCAGGATGTCTTTCCAGAGAGGGCTGCACAAACGATTCAGGAAAACGGTATATTGTATTTCTCCTTTTGGAAATTTATAACGTACATTAACATATGAAAGACTCTAAGAAGAACAGCAGTCAACATAACTTGTTTCAAGCCAAATACATCTGCTGTTTCCCAACCTATTTCAACGTGGAATCTTCTGACATCAAAATCATGATCATCAGATGTAACACTTAGGATCTTAAAAGACATTTGGGAAATGTTCCCATGGATACAACGCACTATTCACGTAGTATTGTTTCTCTCCCTTAGGCTAGAACACTCTTTCTCCTCTTGTTTGTTTCCTTTCTCTCTCCTCTTCTCTCCAACCTCCCTAATCCAGGTTCTTTTTTTATTTTATTTTTATTCCTTTTAGGAGAAGGACTGGTGAAATCACTGTGGTATGCACTTATTGTATTGTAATCTAGTGTTCTTCCTCAGTTGAAGGACCTGGTTTGTTTCTCCCTTTTTAATTAGCGTGCATCTTCCCTAGTCCCAATACTGTATGATTCAGCCTTGTTCATTCTCTTTCAATCCTATATAGTGCTTAGGTCACTGTTGAGAAACTCCTGTGTGTATCTGCAAAAATTATAATGAATAGATAAACCAGGATTCATAAATATAGTTGTATATACAGATATACACATGTATATATGCTGAATCAAAAAATATAGTTACATTGCATTAAAAAAAACTTCCCATCCACTACTTCCTGCCTGTGTGAACCACCAGTCTGTTTTCTGTATCATCTATGGGTTTGTTTTTTTTTGTAGTTGTTAGGTTTTTTTTTTTTTTTGAATGATTCCACATGTAAGAGAGATCATACAGTATTTTTCTTCCTCTGACTTATTTAGCCTAATGCCTTAAGGTCCATCCATGTTATCCCAAATGGCAAGATTTCATTCCTTATTTTCTGACTGAATAATAAATAATGAGCATGTCTGCATGTGTGTGTGTGCACGTGTGTGTGCGTGTGTGCATGTGCCACGGTGTATCCATTCATCTGTCAGTGGACACTTAAGTTGTTTGTGTACCTTGGCTATTGTTAATGATGCTGCAGTGAGCATGGGGTGTGTATATCTTTTGAGTTAGTGTTGTGCTTTTGGATAAATACCTAGAAGTGGATTTGCTTGGTCACATGATAGTTCTATTTTTAATTCTTTGCGGAACTTCCCTACTGTTTTCTGTCAAGTGAAAGTGAAGTCGCTCAGTCGTGTCTGACTCTTTGCGACCCCATGGATTGTTGCCTACCAGGCTCCTCAGTCCATGGAATTTTCCAGGCAAGAGTACTGGAGTGGGTCGCCATTTCCTTCTCCAGGGGATCTTCCCAACCCATGGGTTGAACCCGGGTCTTGTGCACTACAGGCAGACGCTTTACCGTCTGGGCCACCAGGAAAGGGGCTTCACTGTTTTCCATAGTGGATGCACAAATTTACATTCCCACCAGCATTCACAAAGGTTCCCTTTCCTTTGCATTCTTAACAGCATTTGTTTTCTTATGTTTTTGATAATAGCCTTTCCGATAGATGTGAGGTGTTATCTCACTGTGTTTGATTTGCCTTTTCTGATTAATGATGCTGGGCATCCTACTGGCCATCAGTATGTCTGTTTCTATGCTTTGCCCATTTTTCATTTGGATTGCTTCTTTTTTCCTATTGAGTTGTATGAGTTCTTTATGTATTTTGGATATTAACCCCTTATCAGATACGTGATTTGCAAACATTTTCTCTCAATCATTTGGTTACCTTTTCATTTTGTTGATGATTTCCTTTGCTCTACAGATGCTTTTTAGTATGATGTAGCCCCACTTATTTATTTTTGCTTTTGTTGCTTTTGCTTTTGGTGTCAGATTCAGAAATCATTGCCAAGATTTATGTCAAGAAGCTTACCCTCTACACTTTCTTACAGGAATTTATTGTGTCAGGTCTTCTATTTCAGGTCTTTAATCCATTTTGAATTAATCTTTGTAGATGGTATAAGCTAATGGTCCAGTCTCGTTCTTTTGCATATGACTGCCAGTTTCCCTAGCATCATTTACTGAAGACATTGTCCTTTCCTCATTGTATATTTTTGGCTCCTTTGTCACAAGTTAATTGACTATATATTTGTGGGTTTATTTCTGAGCTTTTAAAATTTGTTCTACTGATTTTTGTGTCTGGTTTTATGCAAATGCCATGCAGTTTTAATCATTACAGTTTTGTAATATAGTTTGAAACTGGGAATTGTAATGCCTTCGGCTTTGTTCTTTCTCAGGATTGCTTTGGCTATTTGCATTTGTGTGTGTGTGTGTGTGTGTGTGTGTGTGGTTCCATGAGAATTTTAGGATTATTCTGTTTCTTTGAAAATGTCATTGGAATATTGATAGGGAGTACATTGAATCTATAGATGGCTTTGGGTAATATGGACATTTGAACATCAATAATTTTTTCAGTCCAGGATCACAGAGTATCTTCTCATTTGTTTGTGTCACTCTCAGCATCTTTCATTAATGCCACGTAGTTTTCAAATTTCACCTCTTGGTTAAATTTATTCCTGGATACTTTATTCTTTTTCATGCAGCTGTAAATAGGATTGTTTTCTTTATTTCTCTTTCTGATGTTTTGTTATTAGTGCATAGAAATGTTACAGGTTTTTGTGTATTGCTTTTGTATCCTGCAACTTTACTGAATTTCTTTATTACTTCTTACATGTCATATGTAAATAGTGATAGTTTTTTCTTCTTCCTTTCTAATCTGATGTCTTTATTTCTTGTTCTTGCCTTATTGCTCTGGCTAAGACTTCCAATACTATGTCAAATAAAAGTGGTAAGGGTAGACATCCTTGTCTTTCCTGTTCAAGATCTTAGACAGAAGGGTTTCAGTTTTTTACTGTTGAATAGGATGTTAGCTGTGGTCTTGTCATATATGGCCTCTATTATGTTGAAGTGTGTTCCCTTTATACCCACTTTATTGAGAGGTTTTTTTTTTTATCATAAATCATTGTTGAATTTTATCCCATACTTAAGTGTGTTCCCCTTATAGCCACTTTATTGAGAAGTTTGTTTTCTTTTTATCATAAATTAGTGTTGAATTTTATCACATACTTTTGCTACATCTAGTGAGGTGAACATATGATTTTCATCCTTCTTTGTGTTAATGTGTCAGATCACATTGACTGATTTGAAGATGTTGAGCCATTCTTGCATCCATGGAATAAATCTTACTTCATTATGGTGTCTGATCCCTTTAATGTATGGTTGAATTTGGTTTGCTAGTATTTTGTTTAGGGTTTTTGCATCTATATTTGTCAGGAATATTGGCTTTTAATTTCGTGTGTTGTCCTTGTTTAATTTTGGTATCAGGGTAATGCTGGCCTCATAAGGTTAGTTTGGAAGAAATCCCTCCTGTTTTTTGGGGAGAGTATGAGAAGGATTCATGTTAATTCTCCTTTGAGTGTTTGATGAAATTTACCAGTGAAACTGTCTGGTCCTGGATTTTTGTTTGGTGAGAGGTCTCTACTGATTCAGCCTTCTAACTAGTCATCGGGCTGTTCAGATTTTACCTTATTCTTTAAAATGCATGGATTGTCTTAGAACTTACGTCGTGTTTCCCTGACCATCTGTCTGCTCTGCTCCTTCACTCACCATACAGTTGCACCCACCCTGTACTTTCATAACACTTGGTACATATCTCTCTTCTTTGGACCTACTTCATGTTCTTATTGTCTGTGTCTGTCTATCCCCCCAATATACCTTGAGCTTTTTCAGGACAGACATTTTTTATTGCTAGTTCCTAATGTATACTGTAAATATCCTTAATGATTCATGGAAAAAAATGATTAAGTGAATGATTAATAGAGTGAGAAAGACTCAGGCCCTGCTGTCTTCCACCGTATGCACTTGGTACCCAGGAGACTTACACAGCCTTGCCTTGCCCATCATGACGTAATCTTACCATCACCTCTTTGCTCTACTATTTCTCTCTTTCCTCTACTGTTTCTTCTCTTGCTCAAGCAGCTACAGAGAGCAGAAAAGCAAATCTGCTTCAGCAGATAGACAACCAAGGAGGGCGAGGCCAGTGTGTGTCTTTTCCTTGTAGACTGGCCCTATTTGTGTATGGTCCTCCTAGAAGACCCTCGCTTGTTTCAGCATAGTGGGAACAGGAGTGAAAATGGGACAGACGTCCTCTCCTAAGAAGATTTAGACACTTTCTCTCAGCCAGCAACTTAGAGTGCCAAGAGTCTCCTTCAGTTCCTAATCTTCTTCTTACGCTGGTTCTGATGATGGCACAGTGGAAACTGACCTGGTTCTGTGCACGGTTAGCAAATTCTGTGGAGCTGTGTCTAGCAGTTGGCAGCTCTCTTTAGAATGTGGGGGTACCTTTGGGCTTTTGCTGCAATTCTGAGCTATAAGGGAATGTCCCTTTCAAAATTCACATGTGCATATTTTCATCTAGAAAAAATCCCAGCATGGAGTATAAACTCTTAGAGACAGTGGCATTGTTAATTTTCTATAATAGGTATTGCTAAACTCACTGATTTATTAGACTTTGGTGATTATATCATGCAGTATTTGGCCATATAGCACTGAATTAAACCCAAATCACTTTGCATCCTGATTTGTTATGACAAATACCTGGCTGTATCTTCAGAGACTCAGGTGAAACATTCTGGAGCACATACCAGAACTCTGATGATCTTGCTTTACAACTCTTGGCCCTCCATAGAGAACACAGGTTTAAATTACCTCCGACAAGTACAAGTGAGAGAAGAAGTTCTGGCTGACCCAACTAATTGGTCCAAGAATCAGCATAGTGATTACAGTCTGAAGCATGATACCATGTTTTCTTGCCAGCAGATTCATGAGGCCTAATACATGAACGTTGGTTTCATTTTATTTCATTACTTTTACTGAGCACTCAAAAGAGTTCATTTCTTAAATTTGGAACATCCCTTTTGGAATTTTGTTTTGACAAAACATAGGCCATGAACGTTTGCTGGCTACTTACCTGTAGAGAGTTCCAGGTTATTGTCATTAATTTAAGTGAAATGTATTTAACTTCCAGGGTGAAAAGGAACAGCCTGTGTTTGCACTCACCGGCCTTCGATGGGGATCCTTCCGAGATGCTGGCGTCTCAGTTAGCAGGTAGAAGAGCGCTGGGTTAACCAGTGGTGGTTTTTAAACACCTTCTTACTCCGTTCCTGTCTTTGAGGTTTCGGTATACAGTGATCTTGGAATACATGGGGTGGGCCCCGTGGTTGAATTATGTATGAATAACAGAAGTGAAGTTTACATTCTGTGTGCAGAGAGGCTGGGGGAAGTCCCAGTTTCCTCCACGCTGGCTGAGTGGTAGCTCAGGATGAGCAGTGTCCACCTCTCTTTCTAGACATCGTATGTGACCGGGGAGAGGGAGGCTCAGCTAGACCAGAGGGGCACTGGGTGTCGTCTCCTCCCACTGCCTGCTTAGCTGGGTACCAAGTGCAAGGTACCACTGGGGCTGCAGCCTCCTGGAGCTTTGACAGCCCTGGGCGGAAGATTCCCCTTTCCCCCAAGAGGTGTTCTTTCTGAATGCCTAGCGGATTCACCGACCCCAGGCCGCCTCCTTCAGAGGAGGGAGAAAGGCAGAGACCTGGGAATGCTGGAAGGTGGAAGAAATAGGCCTGCGGAAGAGGCAACGAGAGGGCTGCTGGTGGCTTTTCATGGCAACCTGCTTATTTTTGGTGAATTCATTGTGTAGCATAAAACTGCTGGCTCGGAAAGAGGGTGTGCCCTGTGCTGTGTGCCGTGGAGAGGCCGCGTGGGTAAGGCTTCCTGAGGTGGGGCTGGAGGAGACAGGGCGTGAGGTTCGCTCCTAGCTGGTGGGCGTTATTTTCTTTCTCTACCTCTTCTTGACAACATGCTTACAAGTTGAGTGTAGTCTAAATGAACGATGATTGATCTCACACACAGCTTTTATCAAGAAAGCTCTCCTTCACTTTGTAGGCATTCTCGCCATTTTCTTTACAGAAATCCCTCTCATTTGTCCCACATGGTTATTTCTGCTAGTGACGTTCCTGACAGTGGACTGTCAAAGGAGAGAGACCACTGAGCTACATCACACACTGCGTTCTTTCGTTTGCACATATGCATGGTCTTCTTCGTTCCGCAGGTCCTCTTGTATCTGACTGTAATCTCACGTGACAGCAGTTTACCATGAGGAATTGCTTAGTTTCCCCTGAGAAAGTCTGGTGAGAGTAAATTGCTCTTTCTTTTTTTTTTTTTTTTGGCCACACGACGTGCTGTGTGGGATCTTCCCTGGCCACGTGGGGTTCTTTGACCAGGGATGGACCCCATGACCCGTACAGTAGAAGTGTAGAGTCGTAACTATTGGACTGCTGGGGAAGTCCTACATTGCTTTCTAAGTGTATTCAGCACAAGCATAAGTCAGCCCTTGAGGAATATCACACACAGGCCCATGTTCTGTTTCATTTCTGAGCCTGGAATTTTAAAATGCTGGCTGTCATTGTACCTGGACTAGAACCAACCACTGAGTTGCTCTGTGTGTTATGGGAGAAACAGTGGGGGAGCAAGAAGCCATTTCCTAGCTGGCCTCCGCACAGTATCAGTTCAGAATAAAGTTATGTATTTATTTCTAAATCAGTTTAGAAATAAACTGCCTTGGCTGGGATGTGTTTCTGTCTGGCTACCCTGGAAAAGAAGCAAAGCATTGAGTAAGCTTTCCAACAAAGTAGCAGAAACAAAAACATTAGATAATCAAAGCTGTTCTTAATAGCCTTGTGGTGCTTACTGCGATAATAGTTAGAACGGTTCTGCTCTGCTCGTTGGATGGCCAAACTCCATATTCTGGTGTTCAAGACCAACTTAATCCGTCATCATCCCTAACTACCGAGGTCTGTGCCTTTGTTTAAAGCTTTTGCTCTGGCAGTTGCTCTAAGCGCTTCCCGTGCTGTTACTCCTTGTCCTGCCTAGAATGATGTCCTTGCCTCCTCCTCATGTCTCCAGCCAGCCCAGGTTTCTAGGTCTCACGCCCTCACTTTGTTCTTGTATCCTTTGTTGTGCAGGTGTGGCTGCTCCAGTGATTTTAGGGCCGTAATGATTGCTTGCGCCTTCTTGACTCTCCTTACCAGTAAATAGTGATCACTTTATACCATTTCATAGAAATATGTTTACTTGTCGTTATCTATTACACTGTGGGGCCTTATTTTCTCAGAAGCCCACAAAGGCGAGAATTTTGTACTGATTCTATTGCTTCTGTTTCCTCCATATACACAGTAAGTGCTAAACGAGTGCATATTGATTCGAATCGAATAGGGGGCAGTTAAGATGGGCTGGTAGGTGAAAGAGAGACATTTTAAGAGAGAAGTCTACTTTATGCCACTTTTCTAAATCCAACCAGACGCCTTTTTCTCTTCAGTGGCATTTAGGAATTTAGCAATATGAAGTAGACCCTCTTTACTCCCAGATTTCACATTTGCCATGTTGAAGCTGCATAGCATGAGTAATGCGAAATGATGCTGATTTACAGATTTTAATTGTATGTTTGTGTGTTGAGAGAGAACGCAGTGTACAGCATGCAGCCATTTAGCTCACGAGTAATACAGCAGCACCCGCGGCTACATCTCGTCGTGGCTTTATCACTCTCCACTCATTCAGAATGTGAACTCAACTGTGTTCCACGGTGGAAAGTACATACTACAGTGATACCTGTGAATTTAGAGATTCAAGAAGACTCTGATCATATATCTCATAAACTGCAAGGATTTAGCTGCTGTATAACTAATTATGTTCTGTTTGACGTGGTATTCAAATGCAGATTAAAAACTGTAATACTTTTTTATGCTAAACCACAATCTCCAAACCTCCAGGGCAGACACTTCTGGTAGAGGTGTAATTCTAATGTATTATCTGTCCTGAATGGTATCTAGCACATTGATAGTTTTTTTAATAGTCTAATCAGATTTTTTATCTTGCTCTTTCTCAGGTACTGGTATCTTGGGCCTCTAAAAACCAAAGCAGCCCACTTTTTCAGCACTCTTAAGGTAAATGCAGGCTACAGTATTGAAATTTGACCTCTGGTATTTTGTTATTCCTTTGTGAGGTGCGTATTTGGAATTTTTAAGTTTCTTGTTATAGATGTATATGGCATGCTCCTAAAATGGGGCCTATTTACTTACATACAAATCCAGAAAGCATTCCTGTTCTGATATTTCTCATCTGCCAACTTATTCTCTATTACCAAGCCCATATTTAATTTCATTTTAGTATTTCACTTCCCTTTGTTCACTCACTCTTACCAAACAAACCTTGAACACAGTGACCTGTATCTCATGAATTACTTGCAAGTGTGTCTATATTTGTATCAAGAAATGAACTGAAGATTTGTATCTGAATACACCATGAAATTAAAAGATGCTTACTCCTTGGAAGAAAAGTTATGACCAACCTAGATAGCATATTCAAAAGCAGAGACATTACTTTGCCAACAAAGGTCCATCTAGTCAAGGCTATGGTTTTCCCAGTGGTCATGTATGGATGTGAAAGTTGGACTGTGAAGAAAGCTGAGCTCTGAAGAATTGATGCTTTTGAACTGTGGTGTTGGAGAAGACTCTTGAGAGTCCCTTGGACTGCAAGGAGATCCAACCAGTCCATTCTAAAGGAGATCAGCCCTGGGTGTTCTTTGGAAGGAATGATGCTAAAGCTGAAACTCCAGTACTTTGGCCACCTCATGCGAAGAGTTGACTCATTGGAAAAGATTCTGATGCTGGGAGGGATTGGGGGCAGGAGAAAAAGGGAATGAAAGAGGATGAGATGGCTAGATGGCATCACTGACTTGATGGATGTGAGTTTGAGTGAACTCTGGGAGATGGTGATGGACAGGGAGGCCTGGCATGCTGCGATTCATGGGGTCGCAAAGAGTCGGACACGACTGGGCAACTGAACTGAACACCTAATCGTCTGTGTAATATAGTAGGCTTCAAACAATGCTTTGTGCTTCAAACCATGCTTAACTAGCCAAATATGTATAAAGGTTGCTGCATTGGACTGTCCAAGTATGAGACCATTACCATCATAGGAGAAAGTTCTATCAGGCTATGCTGTTATAGGCTATACAGTGAAAAATATTAGCATAGAGAAAAACTCAAGAATGTATGTTAATGAAAACGCTAATAGAAAAGTCATAGTTATCTTGTGCTACATACCATGTTGAGCTTTTGTGCACATGAAAGTAGTATATTTACAGTTTGAATCTGAAAATTGGCAGATGAAGTTTCAATGTAGTAAAGAGTTTGGTTCTATCTAATGTTAACATTCCGAGTATCGAATGGGTTTGAAATTAAAGAAGTAATGTATGTCCATTGCAAAACATTAGTAAAATATAGCTCCCTTTACCCAGAGCTATCCAGTTATTCATTAACAAAGCCATTAAAGTACTAGGGGTAACCAATCTATGTGATTACTAAAATGAACTTGGAGTGGTGGGGAGCAAGGACTTACTATGCTAAAGGCAAACTGTGTGAGTAAAATGCATGACTGCTGTTGCTTGGAGGAATAATTTCATTGGTGAATATTCAGGAAGAAATAGAGTAGCTCTGTATTTAAGTTGTAGAATCTGGGACCATATAAACTGTTTCTATCATTTCAGCAGCAGACAGTGATTGCATACCTATTGGGTGGCAAGCCCTGCTGTATAATCGGAATACCGGGTCAAATAAGACAGGTGTCATGCCCTCAAGAAGTGTTCACATGTCAGGAGTGAGGGCCTGGTAAATCAGCAGTTTGGCAAATGCTTGGAGAGAAATAGGAAAGAATAAGATGGAAGCAGAGAGGAAGGAGCCTTTACCTCTGACTGAAGGTCAGTGGAGTCAGCCCAGAGAGGGTGACACTTCAGCCAAATTTTGAAAAATATACAGGACTAATAAAGGGCATTCCAAGTGCAGGGGTCAGGATGTGTGGAGTCACAGAGGTGTCACATGGTCTTTACTAATGGCCAGCGCAGTGGAATGGCTTGCGGGCTTACGGCAGGCTTTGACATGGGATCTGACCTTTATCATTAAGGCACTAGAGGGTCACTGGATCTGAAGCAGAGAAATGACAGGAGGAGGCTTTCACTTTGGCAAGAAATTGTTTGGCAGCAGTATGCAAGAGACTGGCATTGGTAGTTACAGGCAAAGGCATCAGATAGAAGATTGTTAACACAATCCAGGTGAGGAGAGATGAGGTCTCGACAAGGTGGTAATAGTGAACACTGACCCCAGGGCATTGACTACAGAGGCACAATCCTCCAGAGTCAGAAGGAGCAAGGAGTATTCCCAGGTTTCTGGCTCGAGGGGCTAGAGTTTGGTAACTAGAGTTTTCCATGAATGCTGATAATAGTAGAGTTGGATCACGTTTGTGAAGAAAGGTGAAATTCTCAGTTTGGCACGTATCAAGTTTAACATTACCAGTGGTACTGAGCAGTGAAGTCATACAGTTATGACTTAGGTCTGGAATTCAGAGATATCTGGGCTGAAGAAATAGATTTAAATGTCATAAGTATATGAGTGGCATTGAGCGATGGGTTTGTTGAAGTTACTGTTGAGAATAGGTGGGCAAGAATAACCATCATTTTAAGGAGCCTGAAATGATGCCCAGAAAATCCAGAGAGAGACTCTGGGAGGAAGTACTGACGTAGAAGCCGATGAAAAAGAGAACTTCCAGAAGAGAGCGAGATTTTAAGAAGCAGCATCAAAGAGCAAAATAAAGAGAGGAAAGTAAGGATCCGTTGAATCTGGCAACCCCTGCAGGTTTGGTAACGTGTTAGGTGGAGGGGCCGAAGCCAAACTGAAGAAAGTTCAGGAATAAACCGGAGGTAAAAACTGGAGGCAGCAGAGCGACTCCTTTAAGAAACTCGACTTTGAAGGAGAGGAGATTAAAAACAGCAGAAGGTACTGAGAAATACGGGTCAGTGGAGCATTCTGTTTTTGTTTTTTTTTTAATTAGAGAACTGTTCATGTGTTTACTCCCTGAAGCAAAAGTAAAAGCGAATGGCAGGAGAGGAGAGAAAGGGCACCAGAAACATGACTGACTCGGCCAAGTCCGTGAGCAAGAGGAAGGGAGTGGACCAAAGCCCTGGACTAGCCCTGGACAGGGGGAGGGACACCTTTTTCCTTGAGACGGGAGCAATAAAACAGAGGTCCAGATGAAAACACATTTATACAGAGGTGAGGCAGTTCTCCCTGATGTCCTTGTATTCTTTCTGAATGGTAGGAAGCAAGGTGATCTTTTGAAAGCGAGGTGGGTGGGGAGTTTGGAAGAAGGATGAAAATAGGAAGGTTTAGAAAGATTATCAAGTGACATAAAAGACCTTAGACCAAGAACTTGTTGTGACGTGGGTATGCTCACTTGGGCGGTTGTTTTCCCTGGGTCAGTACTCAGCAGGAGGGCCTCATCTCCCCCTCTGATAATATTGAGCCACGATGTAGAAGTATAGACACCTAATGACAGATTGATCCAGAACTGAGGCTTTTCAGGGTACATGTTAGAGAAGGAAGACACGAGGGCCGAAAGCGATAGAAGAATGATGTAAAATCCACTGTTCACCTGGTTGGTGCTGAGGACAGCTGGAGAGGCCAGGAGCTGGGACTCTCTGAGAGCCCGGTGTGGTTAGTCTTCAGGGGCCCCCAGTTCATAGCCCTCTCTTCCTCCTCTGACTTTGAACCAAGTTATGAAAACAAAATGCAGAAACAAAGCAGATGGAAATTGACATACCGGCTTTATCAACGTCAGCAGGAGTGAAGGACACAGCGTGGACACGTGGTCACAATCTGATTTCCTCACGGTCCAAATTGAATTTCTCCACTTAAAAGACCTCCAGCAGGACAGAGACTGCTAAGTAAGCCCACTGCATGAGGAATCAATGGATGTGTGACTCCGCAGGACTCTGATCACTTCCAGAGAAAGAAGAGAAAGGTTGGATCTTTCTGGACTTGGGAGAAGTAAGAGATGGAGTGAGAGAAGTCAGAGTTCATTGTTACCGTTTTGTAATTCGCCATGTGGAAACTTGAGAACAGGGGAGTGGTTCACCCTGAGGGCCACTGGGCACAAAACTATCAACTGGAAGAGTAAGGGAAGTGATTACATAGTGGGATACCAGGGCTTTAGACTTACAGGATGGAGTAGTTCTGGGTACTGATAAGGACCAGGATGTGGCCATGGAAATGGGTTGCTATGTAGGTTGGAGGCAATGTCAAGGGCTGAGACGCTAGGGTATTATCTTAATAATCCTTGAGGACACTGATGAGACCCAGGATGGTACTGGACTCAGGATGCCAGGAAGAAGACAGATCTGGAGTGTGAGAATGATGGCCTTTGAAGCAGGAACGAGAAGCCTTGGGCTGGATTTCGAGGCCAGACCAGTGTGGCCTCTGAGTGGAACATGCTTCCCGTGACCATGTGATGCAACTAGATTTCATCTGTCTCATGTTGTGTCACCATCTCTAAGTGAATGATAAATTTCCTACGTTGTGATTGTATGCTTGTTCATATTGAGAAACTCCAAGAGTTTGTAATTGTGTTGCATGATAAATGTTTTTTTTCCCTTCATTGAAAGGAGTGGCCTCAGACTCATCAAGCCTCGATCTCATACACGGGACCTACAGAGAGACCTCCCAGTGGAGCAGAAGAGACCCCTCCCCGGCCCTCTTTATATAGGAGAATATTACGGAGGCTTGCGTCTTACTGGGCACAACCGCAGGGAGGTGAGGAGCCTGGGGACTGGAGGTTGGAAAGCCCTGGGCAGCTCAGGACTGCCTAAGGCAGACCCCAGACCAGTGTCAGACCCTCCCAGAGTTGGGGAAGCCTGAACTCAGCCCTCAGTGTGCACAGCACAGGCCCAGACCAGCAGCAGCAACGTCCTGTGAATGGGAACAACAGCCTGTGTCATTCCTGACTCCCAGCAACTCCCTCTTCCTCTCGCCAGCCTTTGTGTTACTGTAACTGCTTTTGTTGGGTTGTCTCAGGCCTAGAGATTCCATTTTGAACCTGGCTCTTTATCCCATGTATAAAAAGTATGAGATAAAGAAAATTAAGCCTGAGAGTCCACAGACGGGCTTGGGAGGCCATCTGAGCCTCTGGCAGCTGGCCGTGGGTGGCAGTGCTGAAATGTTCGTGGGAGATAACTGACTTGTATCGGATACATTCACACAGCCCTGCAAGAGGTGAACCCAGAGATCTGGAAGGAAGTGCAGCTGTCCACCCTTGAGCTGTCCATCACAACCCGGAACAGTCAGCTTGACCTGGCAGTAAGTGTGCTTTTTTTATTTTAAATTAGAAAAGCATTTCGGAAAAGTGACAAAGGCTACAGAGGCTGCACACTCTTTAGTAACTTGGTGTTTTTATTTTTACCCTGTGGGGGAGAGGGGTCAGGAACAAGAGGGTGTGGGACACCTTTGAGTAAGAATAGCATGAGAAGAAACAGCTGAGTGAAGTGCCTAAAAGCTTATGGGGCTCTGGTCGAGTATCTGTCACCAAGCTTTGTGCCTTGAGAGAACTAAGAGCAAAGGGCCTTTAGCAGTGGAGTTAGTCTACTCCTGTTTGTCACAGGAATCAAAAGTTGCAGAACTTTTACTTGAGTAAACATCTATTATTTTTGTGACTGTATTAAATATATAGATTTAGATCTCCAGGGAAGAAAACTGGAGATCTAAATACACACACACACACACACACACACACACACACAAATATCTATTTACATATTTTGAGTCCAGTCTATTGACATGGACTGTCCAATATAGTAGCCACTAGTCACAGGTAGCTGTTTAAATTAATTACAAAATAAAATTTAAAACTCATTTCTCCTGCTACATGTCAAGTGCCATATGTGGCTAGTAGCTACCATACTGGAAAGCACAAATATAAAATATTTCCACAGTGCAGAGAGTTCTCCTGGAGAGTGCTGATACAGACAATAACGCTAAAAAATATTCTGAAATAAATCAGAGGTTAGCAAACTGGTCTGCTACCTGTTTTACTACAGCCTGCAAGCCAGGAATTGATTTTAAGTTTTTAAATGGTTGGAATAAAGTCAAAAAAGGAATTATATTTTGTGATAGGTGAAAAGTTACACGAACTCAAGTTTCAACATCCATAAGAAAAGTTTCACTGGAACAGAGCTGTGTTCATCCATATCCGTGTTGTCTGTGGCCACCCTCGTGCTGCAGCGGCAGAGCTGAGTCATTGTGACAGAGACTGAATGGCCCGAAAGCCTGAAACATTTACTCTCTGACCATCCACAGCAAAGGTCTACTGACCCCTGGTCTAGAGGAAACCTTAGGAGTTTATGTTAATGAAGATGCCAGCAGGAAGGTTACTCTTAACCATGGACCAATAATACTATGTTTAGCTTTTAAGTAAATCAAAGTAGTATGTTCACAATTGACCTGGTCAGTCTGAAAATTGGCACTGGAACTGAATGTGTGAATGTCGTATGGTGAGTAAGGGAGAGAGGTGCAGTGGGAAGTTTGATTCCAGTATTCAGAGCGTACAACTAGTACATGTCTGTTGTATAACATTTGATCACATGCTCTTTTCACCTTCTGAATCGATTCCAGTTGGATTAAAAGGTTAACTGTAAAAAAAAAAAAAAAAACTATGAAAGTACTAGAGGGAATCTTAAGTGATTATCAATATAAACTTGAGAGGACAAGACTAAACCTGGCACCTGAGGCAACAGTCATATTGACGCATTTGTGTACTTATAATAAAAAAATAAAAATTTTCATGAAAATTGGGAAAAATATTAGGATGTGATAGACCTGGAATTAATAGCTTTCCTTTGTACTAAACTGTTATACTAATCAGTAAGAGATGGGCAAAGGATTCATATAAACAACAGGCAGAGGACAAAAATAGAAATTCACAAAGGAAGTAAACACAAAACAATCGCTGATACTTACTACCTGATAAGCACTGTCCTAAGAATTTTATATAGTGTCAGCGCATGTATTCATCATAACTGTACTATCAGGTGGGTATAATGTCTATCTTCATAAGTAAAGAAAAAATGAAAAAAAATGCTTAATATCAAAGAAATACAAATTAAAATCATAAATATTGAATGGCCGTAAATTAAAAATCATGCTAGTTTTCAGTGTGGGTAGGGAAACGGGCTGTCGGGTATTATTGGAGGGAAGAGACCTCGGAACACCCTTTCTCCATGGCATTGTGGCAGTATATATGAAGCATCTGAAATACAAGCATACCACTGGCTCTGTTAACGTATATTTCTAAAAATTTATCCATCAAAAATAATCAGATGATATATAAAGACGAGACAATCCCTTATTTCTTACATAATGGGATTCTGGAAATGTTGGTGAAAGTGAATGTATTAAGGTTAAAAAATACTCTGTTAAAAAGAAAGATAAGATTTCTAATTATGCATTTCCTTTATACCCAGTCTCTGATGATATGTATTTCCAGTGTTTTGTTCATGTTCTTTAACCTTGTTCTTTGCTCTGATGATTGAATACCAGTGAATGGATTGAGTTCAGCAAGTAGGTGATTGTGGCTCGAGATTAGCTGCATTCAGAATGCCAAAAGCTTTTTATCTTTGTGCCAATTATAAAAGTATATGATCCTGTGCTGCTTATCACTGGCAGCAGCGCATTCATTTTCTTTTATTCCAAAACCTCTTTGTAAAAATAAAAGCTAATGCAATAAAATATTCAAAGACAATGAAGCTGCCATGTAATAGCTCAAAATGTTCATTTATCATTTAAAAAAAAAGTTCATTCAGAGTCTGAAAGAAGCTTTAGAGGTGTAGAATGTTTGAAAATTAGGATCTCTTGTAGAGCTATGCTCACTGTATTTATCATTGCAAAACACATGAAACAAAACTAATCAGGCAACTGATTAAATAGATTTTGATCTGTTGGCTCGGTCATGTCCAATTCTGTGCAACCCCCATGAATTGTAGCCCCCAGGCTCCTCTGTCCATAGAATTTGAATACTGGAGTGGGTTACTACTTCCTACTCCAATAGATTTTGGTACATGTATTTAAAATGTTCTCTACCAACATGGAAAGATGTTCATTGTATATTTAAATGAAAAACCAGGTAATATGATTTGCATCAAATGATTCCATATATATGTTAAAAAGAAATACTCCCACTTCTAATTGAGTTTTGTGAATGATAGAGTTCAGTTCACTTCAGTCCAGTCGCTCAGTCGTGTCCGACCCTTTGCAACCCCATGAACCACAGCATGCCAGGCCTCCCTGTCCATCACCAACTCCTGGAGTCCACCCAAACCCATGTCCATCGAGTCAGTGATGCCATCCAGCCATCTCATCCTCTGTCGTCCCCTTCTCCTCCTGCCCTCAATCGTTCCCAGCATCAGGGTCTTTTCAAATGAGTCAGCTCATCACATCAGGTGGCCAAAGTATTGGAGTTTCAGCTTCAACATCAGTCTTTCCAATGAACACCCAGGACTGAGCTCCTTTGGGATGGACTGGTTGGATCTCTTGCAGTCCAAGGGACTCTCAAGAGTCTTCTCTAACACCTCAGTTCAAAAGCATCAATTCTTTGGTGCTCAGCTTTCTTTATAGACCAACTCTCACATCCATACATGACCACTGGGAAAACCATAGTCTTGACTAGACTGACCTTTGTTGGCAAAGTAATGTCTCTGTTTTTTAATATGATGTCTAGGTTGGTCATAACTTTCCTTCCAAGGAGTAAGCATCTTTTAATTTCATGGCTGCAATTACCATCTTCAGTGATTTTGGAGGCCAGAAAAATGAAGTCAGCCACTGTTTCCTCATCTGTTTGCCATGAAGTGATAGGACCGGATGCCATGATCTTAGTTTTCTGAACGTTGAGCTTTAAGCCAACATTATCACTGTCCTCTTTCACTTTCATCAAGAGGCTTGTTAGTTCCTCTTCACTTCCTGCCATAAGGGTGGTGTCATCTGCATATCTGAGGTTATTGATATTTCTCCCGGCAATCTTGATTCCAGCTTGTGCTCCCTCCAGCCCAGCGTTTCTCATGATGTACTTTGCATATAAGTTAAATAAGCAGGGTGACAGTATACAGCCTTGATGGACTCCTTTTCCTATTTGGAACCAGTCTGTTGTTCCATGTCCAGTTCTAACTGTTGCTTCCTGACCTGCATACAGGTTTCTGAAGAGGCAGGTCAGGTGATCTGGTATTCCCATCTCTTTCAGAATTTTCCACAGTTTATTGTGATCCACACAGTCAAAGGCTTTGGCATAGTCAATACAGCAGAAATAGATGTTTTTCTGGAACTCTCTTGCTTTTTCCATGATCCAGCAGATGTTGGCAATTTGATCTCTGGTTCCTCTGCCTTTTCTAAATCCAGTTTGAACATCTGGAAGTTCACGGTTCACATATTGCTAAAGCCTAGCTTGGAGAATTTTGAGCATTACTTTACTAGCGTGTGAGATGAGTACAATTGTGTGGTAGTTTGAGCATTCTTTGGCATTGCCTTTCTTTGGGATTGGAATGAAAACTGACCTTTTCCAGTCCTGTGGCCACTGCTGAGTTTTCCACATTTGCTGGCATATTGAGTGCAGCACTTTCACAGCATCATCTTTGAGGATTTGAAACAGCTCAACTGGAATTCCATCACTTCCATTAGCTTTGTTCGTAGTGATGCTTCCTAAGGCCCACTTGACTTCACATTCCAGGATGTCTGGCTCTAGGTGAGTGATCACACCATCGTGATTATCTGGGTTGTGAAGATCATTTTTGTACAGTTCTTCTGTGTATTCTTACCACCTCTTCTTAATATCTTCTGCTTCTGTTAGGTCCATACCATTTCTGTCCTTTATTGAGCCCATCTTTGCATGAAATGTTCCCTTGGTATCTGTAATTTTCTTGAAGAGATCTCTAGTCTTTCCCATTTTGTTGTTTTCCTCTATTTCTTTGCATTGATCCCTGAGGAAGGCTTTCTTATCTCTCCTTGCTATTCTTTGGAACTCTGCATTCAAATGGGTATATCTTTCCTTTTCTCCTTTGCTTGTCACTTCCCTTCTTTTCACAGCTATTTGTAAGGCCTCCTCAGACAGCTATTTTGCTTTTCTGCATTTCTTTTTCTTGGGAAAGGTCTTGATTCCTGTCTCCTGTACAATGTCATGAACCTCCATCCATACTTCATCAGGCACTCTGGTCTATCAGATCTAGTCCCTTAAATCTATTTCTCACTTCCACTGTATAGTCATACAGTGGTTTAGTGGTCCAGTGGTTTTCCTCACTTTCTTCAATTTCAGTCTGAATTTGGCAATAAGGAGTTCATGATCTGAGCCACAGTCAGCTCCTGGTCTTGTTTTTGCTGACTGTATAGAGCTTCTCCATCTTTGGCTGCAAAGAATATAATCAATCTGATTTCGGTGTTGACCATCTGGTGATGTCCATGTGTAGAGTCTTCTCTTCTGTTGTTGGAAGAGGGTGTTTGCTATGACTAGTGTGTTCTCTTGGCAAAACTCTATTAGTCTTTGCCCTGCTTCATTCCGCATTCCAAGGCCAAATTTGCCTGTTACTTCAGGTGTTTCTTGACTTCCTACTTTTGCATTCCAGTCCCCTATAATGAAAAGGACATCCTTTTTGGATGTTAGCTCTAGAAGGTCTTTTAGGTCTTCATAGAACTGTTCAACTTAAGCTTCTTCAGCGTTACTGGTCAGGGCATATACTTGGATTACCATAATATTGAATAGTTTGCCTTGGAAACAAACATCAGAGGTAAGGAGCAGCAGCTGTGCTTTGCTGGAGCAGCCGTGAAGAGAGACCCCACGTCTAAGGTAAGAGAAACCGAAGTAAGACAGTAGGCACTGAGAGAGGGGATCAGAAGGCAGACAGACTGAACTACAATCACAGACAACTAGCCAGTCTGATCATACGGACCACAGCCTTGTCTAACTCATGAAACTAAGCCATGCCGTGTGGGGCCACCCAAGACGGCAGGTCATAGTGGAGAGGTCTGACAGAATGTGGTCCACTGGAGAAGGGGATGGCAAACCACTTCAGTATTCTTGCCTTGAGAACCCCATGAACAGTATGAAAAGGCAAATGATAGGACACTTAAAGATGAACTCCCCAGGTCGGTAGGTCCCCAGTATGTTGCTGGAGATCAGTGGAGAAATAACTCCAGAAAGAATGAAGGGATGGAGCCAAAGCAAAAACAACACCCAGTTGTGAATGGGATTGGTGATAGAAGCAGGGTTCAATGCTGTAAAGAGCAATATTGCATAGGAACCTGGAATGTCAGGTCCATGAATCAAGGCAAATTGGAAATGGTCAAACAGGAGATGGCAAGAGTCGACATTCTAGGAATCAGAGACATAAAATGGACTGGCATGGGTGAATTTAACTCAGATGACCATTATATCTACTCCTGTGGGCAGGAATCCCTTAGAAGAAATGGAGTAGCCATCATAGTCAACAAGAGAGTCCGAAATGCAGTACTTGGATGCAGTCTCAACAATGACAGAATGATCTCTGTTTGTTTCCAAGACAAACCATTCAATGTCATGGTAATGATAGAGGGTGAAGCTCTAATTTTGTCTTCCTTCCATATAGAAAGCCAGTTGTCCAAGCATCATTTATTGAAATGTGCCCCACCCCTCCCCCTCTCCCACTTGTCTGCAGTAAACCTGTCATACATTAAGAATTTGTATACACGGAGGTGTTCCTAAGTCTAATCTGTTGCTTTATTTTTCTATATTTGTACTAGTACTATGCTTGTCTTAATTATTAGTTTTAGAGTAAGTCCCTCTGTTTTTCTTCTTAAAGGGTTTCTTGGCTCTTCTTGGCTCTTTGACTTCAATAAATCTCTTAGAATGTTTGTTCTGCATAAATATCTGTTATAAAATCGATCGGGATTCCATTGAACCTGTAGATCAATTTGAGGAGAAATGACATTTTCTACAACATTGACTCTTCTGTTATATAAACATGGCATATCTCTTCATTTATTTAAGCTTTTAATGTCTTTCAGTGAAGTTTTATAGTTTTCTTTAACATTTTGTCTTGCTGAGTAGATTCCTGGTTATCTTAATTTTTGACATTGTTGTAAATAGTGTATTTTAAAATGTCATTTCTTAACTGATTTAGTAGATGGTCATGTAATTGATTTTTTTGTATTGATGCTGTACCAGCAACCTACAATTCTGATCATGTTTATGGATTCCTTTAGATTTTCAGTAGATTCAGTCATGCCAACTGCAAATGGTACAGTTGATATGATTTTTTTCCTTTCATATACTTAACCTGATAACCTTTTGCCTTGTCACATTGGCTAGGACCTCAGTACCGGGTTGAACAGGAGCAGTATCGGCAGGAGTCCTTGTCTCATTCCTAATTTAGAGAAAAAGGCTTTACTGCTTCATTCTTTAATTTGATGGTTTTTTTTTTTTTTAATAGATAGCCTTTATCAGATTAAGGAAGTTCCCTTCCATTCTATCCTAGTTTGCCAAGAGTTTTTATCATGAGTGGTTATATAATTTTATCAAGTACCTTTTCAGCCACTACTGAGATAAGGCTTTCTCACTGAATCTGTTGTATTACAATACACTGATTTCCACACTTGCACACTTTACAAAAGTCAACTCCTAGACTCGTATATATATCCACTTACCCCTTTTGATGTCTCATATACATTTCAGTCTTGGCGTGTCCTGAGCTCCTGATCTTCTCTCCCGCCCCTTGAAAACTGCCTTATTCTCACTCTTCCTCCAGTGCAACTGATTGCAATTCCATTCTTTTAGTTGTTCGGGCCAAACATCTTGGATACTCCTTGTCCACACCTGAAACCTCCGAGGAAATCCTAGTGGCTGCACCTTCTGTTAATGAATATTGCCAGCACGTCACAGTCTCCCCTGCCAACTGTTCCAAGCCAGGGTCGTATTTTAGCCCAATTATTACAATAGGTTCCTAAGTGGTCTCCCTACCCCTTTTGCTCTCCTCTAAACACAGTATCCAGAGAGAGCCTTTAAAAAAAAAGTACATCATATTTCTCTGCCTGAGACCTTCCAGTGGCTTTTTGCTGCACTCAGCCTAATGGCCAGCTTCCTTGCAGGGCTGTCCAGTGTCTGTCCTCCCTGATCTCGCCTCCTCCTGTCTCCTTTTCCCTCTCTGCTCCAGCTGTGCCGGCTCTGTGCTGCTGTTTCCCGTGTCAGACCTGCTCCCACCGAAGGCCCCTGCCCTGCCAGTATCCTTTGTGTGGATTGCGCGTCCCTAGACCAGTGGTTCTCAAAGTGTGGGCCTTAGATCAGCAGCAGTAGCATCGCTTGGGACCTTTTAACAATGAAGGTTCTTGGGACCCACCCCAGATCTATTGAACTGTAAGCTCTGAGAATGGGGCTGAGTCTGAATTTAACAGCCACCATGGTGACAGTTCTTAAAGCTTGCCCTGGGTTTCCACAGTTCCTATACCTTCTTCAGGTGTCTGCTTAGAGGTTACCTTGTCAATGAGGCATACCTGAACTCCCTTTAAAAATGCCACCAACATCACCTTTTATCTCACTTTTATATATATATATATACTCATAATATTTCTAATATACTCTATACCATTTATGCTAATATGCATACTCTCCAGCCTACTATTTTTATACTGGTATACTCTAGCATACTTCTAATATCTGTGATCATTTATTACTTTATTATGGTTGTGTTTTGTTCATCCCTTTCACCATCTCTGGTAGAATGTAGGTTCTTTGTAGGCAGAAATGTTCATGTTTCTCGTTCATTGAGGGGACCCTAGCACTTAGAAAAATTCATGGTACAAAGATGACAATAAGTCGTTTAGTAAGAGATGACTTTAGAGCAGTTATCCCTCTGTGTTTTGTAATTCCTGGTTGAGATGTGAAGTTATGGTTTGGTTGAGCCCTTTAATCTTGGGCAGAGGCTGACAGCTTGCAGAGACCTGGGGATGACCCTGGGGCTATGAATTTTGAACCTTTCCAAAAAGAACAAAATTCTGTTTGAAGCAGACCCAGAAGGATTGGGATTGATTTATAGAGGGCCAGATTGTATTGTTCGCCACCAACTGGTAGTAAATTTCGGGGGTGGCCAAAGAACCAAGTCTGTTTTTTTATAGCCACTTCCTTGTAGCTTAGTTCTTCCAGAACATTCTGTGGTTGGGAATGCAGTGTTTTAAAAACATTTGTTGTTGTTTAGTCACTGAGTCATGTCCCACTCGTTTTGTGACCCCTTGGACTGTAGCCTGCCAAGCTCCTCTGTCCATGGGATTTCGCAGGCAACAATACTGGAGAGGGTTGCCATTTGTTCCTTCAAGGGATCTTCCCAACCCAGGGATTGAACCCACAACTCCTGCATTAAAAACACTTCCATTCCATGGCATAAATGGATTGCTATTCTTCAACTCTGGTCACTCACTAAGTCTGCATGTAGAGAGTTTAAAAAAAAAAAATCCAGATACTTCTGCACACCAAGAAGCCGATCAAGCTGGTGTGGTGTGATGCTGACATACAGTGAGGATGGAGACTTGCTGGGAGAGAGGCTTGCCAGGGAGGGGACCCTCGAGACTGTAACAGTTGTGATTATCAGCAAGCAACAGAACTTGACCAACCTCCAAACCTGAGTTTTTACCTAGCTTATGTATATAGTAAAAAAAAAAAAAGCAAGCAAGCAATGGAGATGAATTTTATGGTATGTAAATTATGCTTCAATAAAGGTCTTAATGTAAAAAGGAAGAAAAAGGACTGAAAATATACTCAGGATTAAGTCATTCAAAGTCAAGTCCCTTCTGTAATACACAGCTCCAACCACAACCCTCCAAGGCTAAGAGGGCAACAGGGTCCATAGGCCAAAATTCAGAGCATTAACATTAGTTTTCCTAACTTTTCAGAGCAAAGAAGACTTTATGAACATCTGCATGGAACCCAACACCATCAGCAAAGGAGACTTCATCACTATAGGGTAAGTGGACTGGGGTTTGTAGGCAGGGAGGCTTTAAGTGGCTTGTATTTTCAGACTTTACCAATCCGAGTGCCCACGAAATCCAAGCAGAGATCTCACTGGAGACTTGTGTGGTTTGGGAGCTGTAGCGCCCTTTTGTTTTTTGGGTTGGCATGCGGAGTGCATGTCTCCTAGTTTGGCCTTCCCCTTGCATTTTGGGAAGATCAGAGTTTGGGAGCTGTCTTGGTCTTTGACTGAAATGACAAGAGTCAGGGTCGCATGGTATCCTGCCCAGAATTTTGGCCTCAGGGTCAGAACTACTGGATACAAACCCTGACTTTGCCACTCACTGGCCTAATGATCCTTTACCTTCCCTGAATCCTGGAGTGGAACAACTTAATTGCTTCTCTCTCTCAGGGTTATTTTTGAGTCTCATATGAGGGACTGTGTGGGCAAAGTCTTTTGTCAGCATGAAGTACCATCAGTTACCATTCATGTCAGCTCACCTTGCCTCTTCCCAGGGCATTAATGAAAAGGTACTGAGTACCTTGGACATTTTCCAGACTTTTTTCCCTTTTCCACTACAAAATACCCTCCCAAGTCCTGTTGTGATTTGTTAAGCCATACCTCTGCCAGAGTTTTATTGGTTAAGGATGCTCTCAGCCTTCCGCCAGACTTCAGAGCAACTGAGAAGGCTGTGTGTTACCATGCCAACTGGAATCTGCTCCATTTGTTTTCTGAAGTCTGTCTCAGAGCTCCCTCTCGCGCCCACGTGAGGGTTAGACATTGCTGCTGCAGCGGCCGAGTCTCCATGGCTACCTCATTCTCTGTGCCAGCACCGGCAGCACAATGTCTTTGCTCAGTTTGTGTTGTTCTCGCCTTGGGTACCAATTCTTCAGATGCTGAATAGCTGCTTCTGCAGCCTTTGATTTACTTGCTGTAACTATAGTAAAAGGGAGAAAGGGAAAAGTCTGTCTTTTCCTACGAAGGGTCCAGAAGCTACACAGTGTCCCACAAGCCTGTGGGACCAACTGTATTCGAATCTCCGTCATAATGCTGACATGCAAAACCAGAAGGAAAAGCTGATGATATTGCTTAAATTAGACGAAGTCATTATGGTGCACGTGGTTCCTGTCATCATCTGCAGCAGCGGCAATAACATAGTTTCCTTTTGGTCTCTACGGGAAGTGAAGTCAAGTCATGTCAGCTTCCTCTGAGTATCTGATTAGACACTGTAAAGTTGCTTTAGAAAACCGATGATGTTTAATCTAAAGAATTACTATTGTTAATTAATGATAAAGTGAAGTGGAAGTCGCTCAGTCATGTCTGACTCTTTGCAACCCCATGGACTATCCAGTCCATGGAATTGTTCAGGCCAGAATACTGGAGTGGGTAGCCTTTCCCTTCTCCAGGGGACCTTCCCAACCCGGGGTTTGAACCCAGATCTCCTGCATTGCAGGTGGATTCTTTACCAGCTGAGCCACCAGGGAAGCCCAAGAATACTGGAGTGGGTAGCCTATCTGTTCTCCAGCAATCAGTGATAAAGATGGACTAATTTTCTTAGATTTCTCTTTTACCCATTTCCCACTGACTCTGACTAGCTGCAGGGTGTATATACATGAGGGGGTGTGTGTGTGTATAGAGAAGCTAATAGTTTTATTCCAAAGCCATGTAGTCAAGGTCAAGATGCAGTATTCTAAGTAGACTGTTTATATCAATATGGAGAAACTTACAAAAACTGCTAAGGTTGGTTGTTCATATAAATTCATCTAGTTTAAATTAAAAAATTTTCTCTTTCAAGTAATAGACTCACAAGAAGTACCAAATATCAAAAGTTTAGTACTTTTTTCTAAAGTATTTCATTTCATTCCAGTTTTTAAACTTGGGATTTTTAAATAGCCCAAGAATTAGGTATACATGGAACTACTTAAAGATCAGTTGAGAGAAAAATCAGTCTTCATGCACAGTTCTCTGCAATAAATAAACCTTCTCAGTCTAGAATGTATCTCAGCACTAAGCAAGAAGCACTGGGGGAAAAATTATTCACAGAACCCCGTGGTTCAAGAGACCACGAGTCCATGTATTTGACTTTACCCAAAGACGTGCAGAACTTGCTTTGTTCTGGCAGTTGAATGCAGTTGTGAGCACTGGTTTCCAAGGTTGCTTTTTCCTGTACCAACAGAAGTAAAAAGGTGAGAGACCCCAAGCTGCATGTTGAGGGCACCGAGTGTCTCCAAGCCAGCCGCTGCACTCTGCTTCTTCCAGAGGTGAGCAGGGGTGAGCTGCCCCACAGCTTCCGGTCTTTTCCTCTTTTGTCTTCCTCTCTGGTTTTTTCTCCCTCCTTCCTATTAACAGACCCTTCCTTAGGTACCTCATACATGCTGAGTGCTGTGCCAGGCTCTGGGTTACATTAAGGGAGACCTGAAAAGATGGCAGAAAAGCCCCTTCTGAGTCACAAGTTTAGAGTTTGGCTCCTGAAGACTTCCAGTGTGGTCAAGCCAAGGTTCTGTAAAGTGATCCTTCAGTCTCCTGAGCTTTTATTTTTCTGAATGTAAATTATGCAAATGGTTACTATAACAACCCACAGAATTCTCCAGTTTGCAAACATTCGTAGTGAATTCTAGCTTTACATTAAAAAAAGAAAACGATCTGGAAGCGTTTTCAGGATGGCAGTAAATTTTTCTATACTGGGAAATGCCAAGCCATGTGGAATAACCTATAAGTGGGGAAAAAAAGTTACTACAGATGGCCTCTGAAGACTTGGATGTTAAACTAAGGTGGTCAAAAAGGACTGTAGGTAAAACAGAAGGTGTCCCCACAGTGGCTGGTACCATAGTTTCAACACAGCAAATGTTGAATTAAACGCATGAGTTATGGAAGGGTTTTCTAGAATTTGTAATATTAATGGTGCTATACCTTAGGTGTAAAGGTAAGCGAGTCCTAAAGAACAACCATGAAAATAGTCAAGTGGCTGTAATGGCTCTCCTAAGAGAACTGGCAGTGTTGCGCATTTTTCCTTTGGGCAAGGTTAGGGCCGAGAAGGACAGACACGTCTTACGTGAATTCCTTAAAGATATGACAGGACCCTGTCTTTCAATAAGCATTTGAAAATGATAACCTTGTTTCACAAAGCCCAAAATACTCTGGGAGGAGGCAGAGGCCACTTAAACCTTTTCCGTGGTGGTGAAGTGAGGTGAAAGTCGCTCAGTCGAGTCCGACTCTGCGACCCCATGGACTATACAGTCCATGGAATTCTCCAGGCCAGAATATTGGAGTGGGCAGCCTTTCCCTCTCCAGGGAATCTTCCCAACCCAGGGATTGAATCCGGGTCTCCCGCATTGCAGGTGGACTCTTTACCAGCCCAGCTATGAGGGAAGCCCCCCTCTTTCCAGAACCAGCCCTGTGTCTGACACAGGCCCTGCAGTCTCTTTCTAAGGAACAGGAAGCTAAATCCTCAGAGAGGATGAGGTTTTCCCTAACAGCCTGCCCCGATGCTCAGAGTGACGGCGAATCCCAGCCAGCTGTGGGCACGAGCTGTTCTGAGTCCCCTTCCCCCACCCTTCCTTCCACCCCTCCTCCACACAGGGCACAGGGGGCGCCTTCAGCATCGACAGTGAGGAGTACGAGGCGATGCCCGTGGAGGTGAAGCTGCTCCCCAGGAAACTGCAGTTCTTCTGTGACCCTCGCAAGAGGGAGCAGCTGCTGCAGAGCCCGGCCCAGTGAGCGGCGGCAGGTGGGCACCCGAGACTGCACTTTAGGCCACCCTGGGACCAAAAGGGAGCCGAGGCCTCCCTGCCCCCGGCGGTGTTGTCAGAGGACCCCCAAGGGCCGGCTCACGGCACGCAGCACCCCTCCCCCCCACACCCCGTCCCCCTCTCAGCGCTTCCCAGCTTTGCAGCCAGCTTCCCAGCAGCGCATGCTCGACTCCGCGGTGAGGGCCCGGCCCCCCGTGAAGACCGCTTTTCCTAAGACTAGTCCCAGGAAATCCCCACCCGCAGTGGCCGGAGAAGGGCTCGGCCTCCACAGCGCCCCCTAGTGGGGAGCGGGATCCTCCTCTGCGCTGGGTCCCGAGGCCGCCCTGGGGCCAGGGAAGCAGGCCACCTGCTTTCCCGCCCCTCTGCCTGTCCCCAGGCCCTTCCGCCGGTGCTGCGACCTGGTGAGCTCCGACTCCGCTTCTTTCAGTTTACTCTGCCCAAGGAAAAAGCATAGTGGGAGGTGTGTCCCTCTTCAGCCGTGGCTGAAATACTGTCAAATACTCTGTTCTCCCACCTCCCCGCCTCCACCCCATAGTCCTGCTTCTGAAATGTCGGTTTGTCCGAGAAGCACCTAGGGTTCATGTTGAAAATTGACTTAGTTGGGGCCCAACCCGGATTTAGTAACTCGGTCTGGAGGGCGGAGCCCAGGAATCTGCACTTTTTAAAAGGCGGGCCACCCTCCCCAGGTGGTTCTACTAGCAGAGGTCCCCCAGACTGAATGGGACGGTCTTGTAAAGCAGCGGTCCACACACACTGTTATTCTGCTCATGTACGTCCTAAAAGTCTTTTGAAAAATCATGTAACCCTTTGCAGTTTTAAATTGACAGCTAAAATTTTTCATGGGAAGTTAGTTGCCAAAGTACATACTTTCTAGTGTCATGTAAATATTGATATTTTAAAATAAAACTGTTACATCACTCTTTTAAACATTTTCAGTGTAATTGAGATAATAGCAATTTGACACTCATCATCCATTTACAAAAATAAACTAGTTGTTAAGTCATTGAAAAATGCCGATTTTTCTTATGTGTGTATTTCCATTCCACCTTCTGCAAAGAATGCTATCATAATGTAATGTTTTTATGCTTGAAATTTTTTTATTGGAACTATCTTCTTGCCAACAAAATATATAAATGGAAATAACTTTTTTTAGTTTAAGTGTCAACTCAAAAGAGAATAAATGTTATAAATTATTGAAGTACAATTGATATTATACATTTTTTTAAATTAAAAATTAACATTTTATTAGAATGCTGTTTATTCTGAGTTGATTTATTGAAAAACACTTTGGTTTAACTGAAGTTTTTGTATTTTTATATAGTAGTAGTGTTGATTACAGTGTTGTTTCAGGCATACAGCAAAGTGATTCAGTTATGCAGATATGTGTATCTATTTTGTTTCAATTCATTTTCCATTAGGTTATTACAGAGTGTTGATCAGAGTTCCGAACCAACATTAGGTCCTTGTTGGTTTTCTGTTTTTAAATATAGCAGTGTGTACATGTTGAGCACAAACTCCTAGTCTATCCTCCCCACCCACCTTGCTGGTAACAGTAAGTATGTTCTTTGGGTCTGTGTTTTGTAAATAAGTTCATTTGTGTTTCCTTAAGTTATTTCATATGATATTTGTCTTTGACTTATTTCACTTAGTACGATAATGTCCAGGTCCATCCATGTTGCTGCAAATGGTGTTATTTTATTGTTTTTAATGGGCAGCAATTCTGCTGTATGTACCACATCTTCTTTCACCTGTTCATCTGTCCGCAGACACTGAGGTTGCTGCCATGTCTTGGCTGTGGTAAATAGTACTGCAGTCAACACTGGGCTGCATGTAGCCTTTCCAACCACGTTTTTCTCCAGATATACGCCCAAGAGTGGGATTGCAGAATCATGTGATAACTCTCGTTTCTTAAGGAAACTCCATACTGTTCTCCAGAGTGGCTATACCAGTTTGCATTCCCACTGACAGTATAGGAGGGCCCCCTTTTCTCCACACACTCTTCAGCATTTATTATCTGTAGACTTCTTGACGATGGCCTTTCTCAGTGGTGTGAGGTGGTGTCTCATGACAGTTGATTTGCATCTCTCTGTAATTAGTGATGCTAAGCATCTTTTTAGGTGTTTCTTGGTCATCTGCATGCCTTCTTTTAGGTCTTCTGTCCTTTTTTTTTTGTGGAGAAGGAAATGGCAACCCACTCCAGTGTTCTTGCCTGGAGAATCCCATGGACAGAGGAGCCTGGTGGGCTACAGTCCACAGGGTCACAAAGAGTCAGACATGACTGAGTGACGGAGTCACATGAGCTGTTTATAAATTTTGAAGATTAATCCCTTGTTCAGCTCCTTTGCAAATATTTTCTTCCATTTCCCTGGGTAGCCTTTGCACTTTGTTTATGGCTTCCCTTCCTCTTTTCTTTCGATTTGATGACTAACTTTAGTGTTGTGTTTGGTTTCCTTTTTCTTTTTTGTGTGTGGTATCTATTGAGGTTTTCCTTTTGCCGTTACCATGAGGTTTTGATACAGCAGTCTATACATATGATTGTTTTAAGTTGGTAGTCTTAATTTCTAATGTATTTGTGCTCTCCTCGCGATTTCTGATTTTGATATATTTGGAATATTTGAATCATTTACAGATGATTTCCTACCTTTACTGTGTGTTTGCCTTTACTGGTAAGCTTTTCCATTTGCAGTTTTCTTGTTTCTAGTTGTGGCCTTTTCTGCCTAGAGAAGTTCCTTTGGCATTTGTTGCAAAGCTGGTTTGGTGATGCTGAATTCTCTTAGCTTTTGCTTGTCTGTAAGGCTTTTGATTTCTCTGTCAAATCTGAATAACAAGCCTTGGTAGAGTATTCCTGGGTGTAGGTTCCCTCTCATCACTTTAAATATATTGTGCCATTCCCTTTGGCCTGAAGAGTTTCTGCTGAGAAATCAGCTGCTAACCTCACAGGAATTCCCTTGTATGTTGTTACATTTCTCTTGTTGATTTTAATATTTTTGTCTTTAATTCTTGTCAGTTTGATTACTATGTGTCTTGGCATGTTCCTTCTTGGGTTTATCCTGCCTGGGACTCTGTGCTTCCTAGACTTGAGTTTGTTTCCTTTCCCATGTTAGGGAAATTTTCAGTTATTATCTCTTTAAATATTTTCTTGGGTCCTTCCTCTTCTCCTATGGGACACCTACAAGGCAAATGTTGGTTGCATTTAATGTCCCAGAGATCTCTTAAATTGTCCTCATTTCTCCCCATTCTTTTCATTATTCTGATCCATAGCAGTGATTTCCACCATTCTGTCTTCCAGCTCATTTATTCTTCTGCCACTGATTCCTTCTAGTGTCTCTTTCATCTCAGTTATTGTATTGTTCATCTTTGCTGTCTAAATCTTCAAGGTCTTTGTTAGATGTTTCTTGCATCTTCCTGACCTGTGCCTCCATTCCTCTTCTGAGATCTTGGCTCATCTTCACTATCATTCCTCTGAATTCTCTTTGAGGTAGGTTGCCAGTCCCTACCTCACCTAGTTGTTCTTCTGGGGTATCTCCTTTTGTCTGACTTTCTGTGATTGTGCCTTCCATTCTTCAGGCTGTAGGGTTGCAGTTCTTGCTGCCTGCCCCTGGCAGGTGCAGCTATCCAAGAGGCTTCCTGGTGAGAGAAACTGGTACTTGCCGACAGGTGCGTGGAGCTGGGTCTTGTCCCTCTGGTGGGCAGGGCTATGTCAGGGACTGTTTTTATTGGGCAGCTGTTTTCTCAGGATTTTAAGCAGGCCGTCTGTTGCTGAGTGGAGCTGTGCTCCTGCCCTGTTGGTTGGTTGGCTTGAGGTGTCCTAGCACTGGCTGTTGGATGGAGACTTGGTGAGAAAATGGGGGCATCCAAGAGGGCTCACACCAATAAGTGTTCCCTAGAACTATCACAACCAGTGTCCTTGTCCCTGCAGTGAGCCACAGCTGCCCCCCACCTCCAGAGGAGACCCTCCAATCCTAGCAGGTAAGTCTGGCCTAATCTTTTATGAGGTCACTGCTTTTTTTCCCCTGAATCCTCATGTATGTGAGAGACTGTACCCTCCAAGAGTGGAATTCCTACAGTCAAACCCCACTGGCCTTCAAAGCTGGATTCTCTGGAGCCACCTCCTCCTGTCGCCAGACCTCCAGGCTGGGGAGCCCTTTGTGGGGCTCAGAACACTCAACTCTTGGGGGAGAACTTCTGTGATATACTTATTTTCCAGTTTGTGGGTCCCCACCCGGTTCATGTGGGATTTGATTTTATCTTGATTGTGCCCCTACCGTCTTACTGTGGCCTCTTTGGAAGGTTCCGGCGTGTGCTTTGTTGTTGATGGTGGTTCTGCCGTTAGTTGTGATTCTGGTGTTTCCGTGAGAGGTGAGCTCACGCCCATCTACATGGCCACCGCGTCTCCTCCCAAAGGCGTGTTACTACAGCTGAGACAGTGTTTAACATTATAGATGTGAATAGATAAAGAAGCAGATGGGATAGAAAGATTCTGTTATGCAACTCAACTGCATGCCATTGTCATATCAAAAATCATAGTGATATATCTGCTTAAATGCTTAATTAGATCCTCCTTTAGTTTGTTGAAAGCAGAGAACTAGATAGTACTGGCCTTGCCATAGATTTGTTAGTCATTACAATCACTTTGGTGCCCCTGAGGTTTTTATACTCCAGAGGGCAATGCACTGCAATACGGTAGATGAGACCTAAGGCACTTTAAAAAAAAAAAAAAGGGAAGGGAAAGGGGGAAAAAGAACTGGCAGGCTTCTCAGGCAGATCAGTTTTAGGACATTGCATATACTTGTACCCACGGACCTTGTGGAGAGGGAAGACCAACATGCTTAAAGGATTACAAAGCAACTATGATAAGACCATGACAAGCAGCTTAAAAAGCGCATAAAACAATGCTTACCCGTTTACCTCTGTGTTCTTCAGAGTGGTGTTAAAAGCTGTACTTTTGCAAAAACTAATGAAACAAAAAAGCAGAGGGGTCCAAACGTGCCAGGGAGGGGGTACTGTGGTCTGAACAGTCTCTACGTGAGCCAAGAGAATCTGGCATATACTGGTTGTAAAATAGAGTGCAAAAGACCAGCACAGAATCTTCACTACCAGCAGGTATGTGTGTATTTGGTTGATTCTAATTTTTCTATAGAAATAATGGAACATAGGATTGGGGAAGGAGATTAAATTCAGATTAGTGTTTTTATTCATTTTTAAATGTAAATATGTCCTAGTTTAAATTTTGTTTTCTTGATTCAGGCTTTTAACTGAGAACACAGTTGCCTTATCATCTACTGCCTTCCTGCCACTGTCCTTCCATATAAGGTCCATGTAAACTATGTTTAACACAACTATGGCAGACTCTCCCATGTCAGCAGACCTGAACGCAAAGGGCCCAGTGAGAACCCGAGGCCCCCACCACCACCTTCTATTGAGTACAAACCTCATGTCACTGGAAAACCAACAGCATTTCTGCTCAGAGCAGAGGTTTTATACTAAATATAGCTTAGTGTAAAGTCTTTTGCTTGACCCCACAGCCAGTGTGTATGCATGGTTATAAGTGCTGTGTGCCAGTGCTTTACACACACGACTGATTAGCTGTGTTCTCACCACCTGAGGAGCTAGGTAATGTGTGGTCGCATCACTTGGAAGGTAGGAACCTGGCTTAGAACACAGAGATAACAGTGTTAGGAATTGACTCGATACTGCCTTAAAATAAGTAACTGCCCAAAAGGTTAAAAGTAAGACGTGTGTGTGTGTGTACATCTCAGTATATAATGTTTTAAAGTGAACTTTAGTAGGAAGAAGATGTGAAACAAAAAGGCTTTGGTCTGGGTTGGGTCCTCCTCCAGAAGTTGCCTGATGTGACTGAGAGCACGGCGCAGTCTTGACTTTTTTGACGGAATGGGGATGGTTACTCCCAACTTCGGTTTCCCTTACCTGGAAAGGGTGTATCCAGACCTCAGCCTTGAGGAGGACAGGCCTCTGCAGCCTCAGTCATCACCCTAAGTGAGGTGAGCACCATACATTCTGCTCATGCCCGCAGCTGCCACTCCTTCCTATCACAAACCACCTTTCTTGGACCAGGCGAAGGAGTGCAGCACACGTGTTCATGTTAAAATGTGAATTTTAATCGTAAAAACTGTTTTCTGTAAATATAGTTATATCAACCTCTCTGCATACAGCTTGGTTCAGATATATACAGATATGATATACACAGATGTTATCTGTAGCACAGAACAAAATCAGTTCAAGAAACATGTACCCGCTGGGATGAATCCCAGCTTTCCTTAGGCCTTCTAAATGACTACCACCAAAGAGGGAGAACAGCAAAGCCAGATGCAGGACATTCAGGGAGATGTGTCAGCTGTCTTACTAATTTCATCCTAGGAGCCAAAGACTTGAAACAAAACTAGATTCCGTTTCTCTTATTGCTCCAGCTCACACTGGGATATTCATCACAATAGGGGCTTGACATTTAAGGCGACGGGGAGGCTATGCTGATCTTAAACTTGGAAAATACAGAACTTCTCCCAAGCTTCTTTTTCAGAAACGACTTACTCGTCAAACCGATTTAAAAAAAAATTCGGCCAACAAGCCTGAGATGTACAAAGGAGGTTAGTTTTGTTTTCCTCTACCCCATACCCCTCAGGTCTCCTACCCAGTATTCTCAAAAGCACAGAATCTACAGCTTTCCTCACGGGTCTTGGAGGGCTAGACTGAAACTCAGTCTTTGTTTGATTTGGACAAAGGAAGGAGTTTTCACTCCAGTGTCAACAATACATGCTGACAACCAGATAACTCAGTGACCTGTGTGTGGATTTTTCATTTTGTGGATCATCTCTGGCTAGTTCATAAAACCCTACACCCCACCTCCGGCATCCCCCAACTGTCCTTAGCAAAATAGATGTACCATTAGTGTAAAGAGGCATTCTATAGCAAAGAGAGGTGGTTCGTACCCATCTGTTTATGGTGATTAAATACATTTCCTGAATTGAGATCCTATTACCTGTAAAAGCCCATTCAGTGCTGAGCTTCTAGAATAAATGCTAAAGAGATGAGAACAGGGCTTTACTTCTCCATCATGAGTTCCCTATATAGTACTAGAAAATTACTTCCTTTCTAAATGTGCAGTTTCATCCAACAGTCCCTGTATTCCAGCTCCAAAAAATGAGCTAAAGTGACAGTTATTAAACTACCTCTGACTCCCTCCAGTTAAGAGGCCTAGTGATCGGCCTGATCACATTCACCCCCTTTTGTACAAGAGTCTTACTTAAAGTTGGTGACTCTACGTCATCCTCCACAGGACTGTCAACTTTATCTCCTCAAAAGGCTGTTAGATTTCACAGGACAGTCCTTATTCACGCACCAGAACATTTAAATAAAAAAGAAAATGGGGGTCTCAGCTGCTTCCAAATTGTAATACTGCCCATTTCTTCCAGGATTATCATTTTGATATTTCCTTCCATTTCAACATCTGCATCCTCAATGTATCACATAGTTGTATCCATATAAAAATAAACTTTCATTTCTTATCAGAAAAACATTAACTCAATTCACAACCTTTTCCCACCGCACTTGGCCCTCTAGTAGCTCCTGGGAACAGAGGTATATTAGTAATACAAATGGAATATTTAAAAAATCCATCCATGACATGGGAGTAAAAGGAGCCCTGAGCTCCTCTCCCCCTACACCTGAATCACAAAAGGGCTTTCCTGAAATAAGGGTGGGCTGGCCTGCTGTGGCGACCCCAGCCACGCAGGAGCCCCACCACAGGGCACTATGGAGGCAGAGCAGGAGTACAGAGAAGGGACCGAGGCCAGGCCCACAGCCAGGAGCCTACCGGGGAGATGAGAGCCCATCTGACCCATCCTGGTCCCCATATTACTGCCTTTCCCGCCTGGTTGAGAACTGTCATCACGCCAGGGCAAGTTCATTGTCAAGCTGAACACTTGGTCTTATTCAGCAGCAACCCCCCCTTCCTGTACCTCTGTGAGCATGATCCTCCTGGGCTGGGAGAAAGCATCCCCTGGGCTTTCTCATTCCCTGGTCTCTCTGGTTTCTTTTTTTCCTTTGATTTAGCAGTCCAGAGTCAGGGCTGACTCTTAGCGACCCCATGGACTGTAGCTCACCAGGCTCCTCTGTCCATGGGATTTTCTAGGAGAGAACACTGGAGTGGATGCCATTTCCTTCTCCAGGGGATCTTCCTGACCCAGGGATTAAATCCACATCTCTTGCATTAGCAGGAGACACAAGTGGATTCTTTGCCACTTGCGCCACCTGGGTAGTTTCATTTCAAAACAAAAACAAGTTCCTGAGGTCCCCTTCTTCCTGGAGGGTTGTTTGTACTGCCATTAAAAGGTTAACGAAAACTTCACATCACTGCCCTTTGCAAAAGTGTCCCCAAAGGCCTTGGTTTAAAGGTGAGTAAGCTCATCTTTACTCTGTTTGAAGGGCTTTCAGTGTATTAAGACAAATAGCAAGTTTGCCCTCATAACCACCAGAATGAAAAAGTGGTTCAGCTATGATTTCATTTATCTTTACCTTTATCTTCTAGCTAAAACAGGTAGTTACACTGATCAATGACTCTTCACATGTGGTACTGAGAATTATCTGCACCCTGTGCTATACTTAAATTTTCCATCTTGCTTTTTCACGTGGGACAAACAAGTTACAAATGCAAATTCCTAGGCTAAATGACTTCTATCAATGTATCAATGAATTCAGCTTCCCTTCTCCAGCCAAATGGAAGAAACAACGCCATGATGAATGACGGAGGCAGCCTTCTAATCCACAGCAATCACAACTTACTGAGGACTGTACGGACACTTACCTTAGAAGGGATCTATGCCAGGCCTAAGGGGTGCTTTGTGCTTAGCAAAAGCCAAAGCTAATTCAGAACGGTTATTTGGCCCATACTTTCTGGTCTGGGGAAAGATAAGTCCTACCATTTCTGACTCCTTCAGAATAGTCCTAATCCAGAGGACAACTGGACATTATCCCAAAGGCTGAAAAGTACCATCTGCCAAGCCTGCACAAGTGAAAAAAGTCCATTTTACCAAGACTTTGTCATATCCGACTAGACATCAGCAAACTCCAAGCCTGGATTCTAGGCCCACAAGGACACTGACCACCTAGAATTTCTTCTGACTTCATCCAGTGATGACCCAGTGGCCCCCACGTCTCAAGTCAGCAATGTTTCCAGCTTAGGGCATGGCTCACAGCTTGGTTCAACGGGTACAGAATCACCTGTCAGTGCAGGAGACTCAAGAGATGGGGGTTCAATCCCTGGGTCAGGAAGATCCCCTGGAGGAGGGCATGGCAACCCACTCCAGCATCCTTGCCTGAAAAACACCATGGACACAGGAGCCTGGCGGGCTACACGCCACAGGGTCGCAGAGAGTCAGACATGACAGAGCGACTGCACACACACATACAGCTTGGTGTTAGATCAGGCTTAAAGTTCCCCAGAAGGACCAAGCCAGCTGGCATAGGGTTGGGAGGAGGAGGTTTAAGAGTCAAGAGGGACAGAAGGTCACCATCAATCAATGTACCCACACCTGAGTTTCCCAGCCTGCTCTCAAAGGTCACAGTAATATTATAATAAGCCCTGTTTCTACAGAGGACAGAGAAGGACGTTCTCCAGTGACTTCCAAACAAAAGCAGATGGTTTCTCTGAAACTATTTCCATAGTGACACAAAAGCAGGTTTGGATGGCTTCTAGCTTCTGCCATCCCTGTGCAGGGAGCCCTGCCTGGTACCTCGCCAACAAATTCTCCTTTCAGAGACCTGGCAGCAAGTGATGCTGGCATGCTGCTCACCTGAGAGACTGGGGAAGAAGGTGGGGGGAGGGGGAGGGAGCCTTCAAAAGATGAACTCCAAGAGGCTCCATCCAGGTCTCCTCCAGGATGACGGTGACGAGGGTAACACAGGGTAACAGCGTGCTCTGCAGCCCAGCAGAGGGCGCTGCGCTAGATTCCTGGCCTCACCAGGAAGCTGGCAATGCAGGGAAGGACCAGCACTCTGCTGGGGAGGTGGAGGCGGATAAGGGGAGCACAGGGGTTCTGCTCTGGGGTCAGCCAAACACAGGCTGCATGCAACTTCAGAGGTGGCGCTGCCGGATGGGTGCACCCTTTCCCAGGGCCACTCCCAGCCCAGGGAATGCCAGATGGACGGCTGCCTAGAAGTGCATGGAGTTAAAAGAAGTGGTGTGGAACCCTGGGCCCGCCACTCAAAAAGAAATACATGAACCTCATTTTCATCTGATTACCTTCACATCAGCATGTCTGAGCCTGGAGTTACAATAGCACAGAAACAAAAGCAACAAAAGCATTCTCATGCAAAAGCCGTCTGGAGCAGAAGGGCTTATAAAGAGTATTTTGCCCAACCAATTCACGAGTTCCACAGGACGAGGGCCTACCAGTGTCCTCCAAGAGAACCTGACCTTTCCTTTTACCCCACCCCCACTTCTGACCGCCCATCCCAACTTAGAAAGCCTTGAACCTTCTGATAATACTAAGAATAACCATTACTTGACCCGTTACAAAGGCTGCTCCTTCTCCAGCAACAAGAGGCGATGGCCACTCTTCAAGGAAAAAGGCAGTGAAGTTTCAGCTTATAAACAGATTCTTTTTTTCTTCTGTAAACAAATATATTACTGAAATGATGGCTAAACCCACAGAGGAGAAAAATGTACAGTTTACATTTCAATGCCCAGACTTATTTATATATTTACATAAAAGACACTACCTCGATTAGTCAGTGTCTGCATTTCCACATGTGAACTTCTTTAGTCTTGAATTCTGTATCGGAGCTGCAGTGAGAATGGTTTTGAATAAAGCAATAAGCCCTACAAAGCTAGTCTCGAGACAAGACACATGATCCATCCATTTGAAAGTTATTTCTCTCTGACGCTAGCCTGGCTGGAACTTGGTCCCGGACACAGAGACACAGACACCTATTCCAATAACACAGCCAGGCAGGAAGAGTGAAGGGGAGGAAGTTATATGTCACAAACAACCCAGGACCCCAAGTCAAAATCTTGAACTGGCCCAGAAGACCTCTACTCGACTCACAGGAGCTGGCTTCTCTAACAAACCGTGGTTGTCTCACCTAGTCTGACACCCAATGAACACTCCAGCCAAAGAGAACAGGCAGGGCTGACAGGAGCTATCCCAGGTCCAAGCACTCCAGAGCACAGCAGAGAAACTCATCATTCACACACGGGGTTCCCAACCACTCCCCTGGGTGCAGGCACTGCCGCCTCTGCTAACAAGTCTGGTACGTCTCTGGTCCCAGGTCCCTAGCTTGAGGAATGTTGTCTCTGCTAAAGAGAAGTTTGTTTATGAAGGCTCCTAACTGGTACACATTCCTGTTGACATCAGCCCGGAGGAATGTGCCAGCCCGTCCCAGGAGGGGATTCAGAGAAACAAGACTATGACATGGAGTGGCCACCGTTAACTTAGAGAAAGGTTTCAAGGCTTCATTTTTACAGCTTTAGTTTTCAGCTGACTGAGAAGCCACCTCTCCCTGTCCTCTGTCTAGAGAAGCTTCATACCTGGTGACAGAAACATCCTTTGTCCCACTCTGAAGTGTCTACGTGAACAGAGAAAACACAGATTTACTCTAATAAACCAGAAAGGGAATTTGATCGCAAGACAAGACTCCCAGAACTGATAAAAACCTTGGAAGGCCATCTGGTCTAGCTTCTGCTTTGGGCAGATGAATATGCAAGGCCACACTGGACAGACTGTGGTCTCATTCTTGATACATCAAATGACAGAGACCAGACAGACTTTCCCAACAGTCCAGCCGGGGTGTCCAGAGCTCCTGGTGATAGGTGGCCTCCACCCCATCACCTCAAGTCAATCATGAGGAGACGAGAGAGGCTGCTTTGATAACTCCTAAGTCTGAACCCAGCAGCAGCTCGGAAAGTCGTAGCTTCCAACGACCTCCAAAATCAAAGCGCTCTCATCTTACCTCTTGGGAAGAAGGGAAGAAAGGAGATGCAAAAATTATATTTGTTGCCAGTATAAATATTCCTGTGTGTCAATCAGAAATCAGGCCATCCCCGCGTGATAGCGGCTCATCCTTCCTATGGGCAACAGGGGTTGTCAATGACCAACATGACATCGATGCCGTAGGCTTCCAGCAGGTCCATAAGAAAACTCCGGTCTCCTTGGGGGTCTAAACCCATGCCCCGAGCATGCTCGGCTGTCAGAGTCTTGTCTTGACTGGCAGACACCTCCAACAAAGTCTGAAATATCCGGTTGTTTTGCTCAAGGAAAAACCTGCATTCACAAGACAAGACATGGGAAAGAGAGGGCAGAAAAGTTTACCAAGTAAGCCACACGTGGGGAACCAAAACTGCACTGTTTTGCTTGCTATACATTTAAACGGTTTCAAAAGTCAGACGAGCCTTTTAAAAGAAGAAAACAGGATAAAAGTGAAGAGTTATTTAAGTGCCAATGAGGTCAGCAAAGAACTGGTATTAAGCCATTCTATGATTAGCAAAATCTCTGAGTGAGTGATGGCCTGACTGCCAGAAATCTATAGGGAGTTTACTAGAGGTTTAAACACTGCTGTAGAGAGAGGCCCCATGAACTGTGTCCCTCTCTTTCTGCTTAGTCCTAAAGGGAAGAGAAAGATTAAAAAACAAACACACACCTGATAGTGCAGTTCTGAGGTCAAGACTTAATGTGAGAAACTGAAATCCACCTTCAAAGCCCTGGATGGGTAATTAAAGCCAGTGACAGGAGGTGAGACTTCCCAACGCAGAGAAGGACTCTTAAAATGACTCTCCAGCCCCTGAGCCAACCACACAGAAAAGGTGGAGCTCAGAGGTACTGAGGCAGGCACTGGGGAGTCAGAAGCCAGCCCCAGGGGGCGGGCAGTGATGGAGAGGGAGGAGCGAGGCAGAGGGACCGATCGCTCCACAGCTCACCATCATCTGTGTATAACCGTGTGTTCCTTAGGTGGCTTTATGGGACACCTAGAAAATTCAGAACAAAGTTCCACTATGGTGGAACTTAAATATAGTTCCTATATGTAACTATATGTGAGTGAAACTTACATATATTTCTACTATATATCACGATAACTTTAAGTAGATAAATTAAGATTTTTAGTTGGAGTTTCAATATCAAACTCTCAAAAATTACTAGAATGAATAGACAGAAAAGTAGAAGGATATAGTAGACCGGAAAAACACTATGAACCAACTCAATGTAATTAAGATTTATACAATTTTCACATGGCAGTAGGATACAAATTCTATTCAAGTTCCCACAGACTATAAACCAGGAGACACTGGAACATATCCAGGGACATAAGACAAGGCGCAAAAATTTCATGGGCTAAAGGTATTGAAATTGTAGTCTTTTCTCCTACCACTGTGGAATTATGTTAGAAATCAATACTTTGATGGCTTTGTTTTAATTTGCACAGGGCATATCTGAGTGTCACTGACTTATAGTACTATGTGAATATATGAGCCGTATTCAGATATGGTCTGATAATGTAACAGTCTAGACTTTTCATCTGTATTCCACAGAGCAAGGTGCTCAGTGCCCCAAGCAGCTTTGGGCAGTCAGGAATTTCAGATTCAGCAGACAGAGATTCAAAAGCCTTGAGGAGACTCTCGCTCAGCTCCCAGATACTTTTACATCTCAACAGCAGGTGTGCGTTAGAAAGTACACTTGATCAGAATCAAAGTATTGCACCTTTGTTGCAACATCAAAAGCCAGCGCTAAGTCGTGTCTGACTCTCTCGACCCCATGAACTGTAGCCTGCCAGGCTCCTCTGTCCATGGGATTCTCCAGGCAAGAATACTGGAGTGGGTTGCCATTTTTTCTCCAGGGGAACTGCCCAACCCAGGAAGTGAACCCAGGTCTCCCACACTGCGGGCAGATGCTCAAAGGCAGAAACAGTTTTAACTGCAAGTGCTACTCCCGGCCCCAAGACAGGAAGCTGGCAGAACTGTTTCCGGTTCAATGACATTTCTGTTATCACCTGGCACTATTAAACACAGCTGCTTATAAATGAAATCAATGCCTTAAAGGTATAGAGGCCATGGTTCTAATCCCGACCACCAATGGCTCTGGGGGAAAAGAAATGTCATTCAAGAGTTAAGTTTTTGATGATCCCATAATATTTCGCACAAGGAAGTGCTCTATGTAAAGGCAGCAATGGATGACAAGCCCCCGCATCCTGAGAGACAGCTTGTATGCAGCGGACATCTGGGTGTAAATGACCAATTGGAAGATGACTCCTGGGGGTGCCATTTCTCTTAATAACCTTTCCCTGCTCTTGAACCCTTCTGGGTGCCCCTAGCAGCATTTCAGGGCTCAGGCTGACTCTAAGGGCAGTAAAGGGCATCCTTGCACTGCTGCACGTAACACAGGGTAGTTGCTGTTGTTTAGTTGCTAAGTCGTGTCTCGTGTCTGACTCTTTGTGACGCCACAGACTGTAGCCTGCCAGGCTCCTCTGTGCCCATGGGATTTCCCAGGCAAAGCTACTGGAGTGGGTTTTTTGCATCTCCTGCACTGGCAAGCAGATTCTTTACCGCTGAGCCACCAGGGAAGCCCAGCACAGGAGGGATCCAGGCTAAAGCTGTCAAGTGCTAAGGGACCCTCAGGGAGGCCCATGACCACCACCCAGGCTGACTTACAGCACAAAGAGGTCCTCTTCACAAGGGTTATAGTCTTCTTCCACCTCCTGGGAATATAATAGCATCTGCCTGTCGGGAAGGAAACGACCATTAGCTTCTGGCGCAGCTACAAGGACCCCCAGGCCCCAGGCTAGGTCACTGGGCGGGCATCTGCATGGGTCACTGCCTCCCAAGGAGGCTGAAAACCCAGAGCAACACCCCCACCACTGCCCTGGCCAAAGGCAGGGAGAGAAGGGGCAGCACAGGGCTCGGAGTCCAGGGCTGGGTCTGGCCCTGGGTAATCCAGGACGAGGGACAGCCTTTCCTAATTGTCATACAGTAGGGGTGAGGCCATGAAGCCATTTATCCCACCACTGATACCAGCATGCTGCCTCGGGCGGGCTGCACGGATTCTAGAGGCCACCAGAAAGGAGTCAGCCCAGGCATGCCTACTGCCCATCAGTATAGGTGGGGGGCTTCCTCAACCCCCACTCCCTGGGCAGATAGGCAAAAAATGTGCAGAGGGAAGGGGCGGCAGGCAGCGGGGCTGGACCGGAGCCCCTCGGGTGTCTGGACAGGGGAGGCTCCCCTCCCCCAGCCTCGCCTCTGCTCGTTGAGCCGCCGGTACTTCTCCCGGTCGGCGCTGTTGATCTTCAGCAGCGGCTGCAGGTGGTCGTGGTGCGTCTTCACCTTCTGGTTGTCCACGTAGACGTCGTAGAGCTCCCGCTTCTCCTCGAAGATCTTCTCCGTGGTGCCTGCGGGAGCTGGGGATCAGGAGGCGGGGACCCCCCGCAGGGTGGCCCTACAGGGAACCAGGGCCCCTGGGGGTCGGGGGGGGCCGGGGATGCACGGGCCCCGTACTCACAGGCCACGTAAGACACCTCTACCTCCAGGCTCTCGATGTCGGCCACGTTCACGTAGAAGAAAGGCTTGGACTCCGGCACGGTGCCCCCGATGCCAGGCAGGGAGACGTTGGCCAGGCAGCAGCAGCAATACACTGGCGGGACAGCGGAGGTGAGGGCACCCGGGTCCCCTTCCCAGCCTGCCCCCCTGCCCCTAGGGCTGCCAGCATCACTAGGGTCTCCGTTCAGACAAGGGTCAGCCTTTCTCTCAGGAGATCTTGCTTAGGATGTACTGGTGACCTTCCCCCTTCTCAGAACCCTTGCCCACGGCAACCCCTGCCTCTCCTGGTTCCCCCGCCTCTTCTGTCTGCACCCCTCAGCCTCCTCTGTCTTCCTCCTCCTCTGGCTCACCTCCTGGGCCAGCATCTTCCACGCTGACACATCCCTTCTGATTCACTCTCTCCATGTGGCGGCAGAGAGCCCAGCCTGTCCCCCAAGGTCCTGACCCAACTAGACCACTGCCTAGCGTCCACCTCGAGAAGGTCTCAGAGCAGCACACACATGTAGTGTCCAAGTGGACTCTATCACACCACCCCCCACTTGTTCCTCCTCACGTCCCCGGCTGGTGGCCCTAGCGTCCTTGTCATCCTAGACTCTTCCGCCCTGACCTCTCACATCAGCACCTTACAACCCAATCTGACACCAGCCTCTCTTTTTATATCTGGAATCCATCCTCTCTGCTTTGATCCAGGCCCTTCTCTCTCTCCAGACTACTCATCTGCCACCCGATCCATCTTCCCTACTGCCGGAGTCCACATTCTACGCTATCAATCCGACTGTGGCCCTCCAGGGATTCAAAGCAGTGAGCCCCTGATACGGATCAATCCCTCTGACCTTGGCCAGCAGTGGAAAGAATGGGGCAGTTTCTGTCGCAGGGAGCTTGGGCAGAGTCCCTGACCTTGGCTTCTAGTTACCTCTATAGCATACAACGCCCACCGGAGGGGGAGAAAATATCAAAATACGCTTTCGAAGTAAGGCGAATTTCCAAAGGGTGAGGACTTGTTCACCAAAGAACTTAATAAACTGGGACATGCAGCCAGCTGGGTGTGTGATCTGAAAAAATTAACAGAGGTGGGTGAGGAATAACTTGTTAGAAATATTGTGAAAAGTATGCAATGTAAGTGTGTGCTAACTACCCCTCCCCACCAAAAATAACCCAAGGTATAACTAAACAGATACACTGGTATTTTTCACTTTCAAAATCTCATCTTTAAACCAGAATTCTTATCATTCAGCAGCTCCCCGGATGCACCGAAGTGAGAGTTTAGGATCATTAACTACTTCATCTGGGGAAGGGGTGCAGAGGAAGAGAAGCTGGATTGTAATATTTGAGTCCGGGATGATGCACACCTTAGTGAGACCATTCAGCTCCCAAAGTGATTAAGCACAGGAGGAAGGAAAGGATGAACCAGCTGTCCTAGGTGACACCTCAGATATACAGGGAACCAGCTCCCGTGGGAGGTGACATGTGGGAACAGATTACAGGTTACCCCACTGACACAAGGACTCCCAGCACCTAACCCCACCCCCTGCACCTAACTCCACCCTCCTGTGCCTAACCCCACCCCGCTGCGCCTAACTCCACCCCCTGCGCCTAACTCCACCCTCCTGCACCTAACCCCACCCTCGCACCCAACCCCACCCCCTGCACATAACCCCACCCTCTGC
>SJYQ01001494.1:317242-332291 GCA_006410935.1 Redunca redunca
TCCCAACTCCACCCCTGTCTCCTCTCAGTGCTGGATGCCAGGGCCCCTCAACTCAGGGTCGCTTCCCAGGCCGGCAGAGGAGCCAAGATATATTCCAGGAGCAACTGCATGAGCTCTTTCTGACCCAGGGGAAGTAGGAGGCCAGGGTTCTGCTCTGCCCTTTGCTGACAGGGAGACCTCAGGAAAGCCAGCCCAAGTTTCTGGTTCACTTTCTTTACCTGTAAAATGGGGATATACCATCACATCCCTCATATGGCTAGAAGGACCACTTGAGAAAAATCGTGTGCAACACTTGGCACATGGGAAAGCCACATGACACAACTGTCACTGACAAGACACCAGGTTTCAAGCCAAGTGCTTTGTGAATGTTTTGGAAGGTCACTTCCAGGACAAAGTGTGTAGTTTACAAGCCAGTGGAACAGCAGGCACACAAGCACTTAAACACCAGCCCGATGAGAGCTGCGATGAAAGAGGGGCCGGGGGCTGCCGGAGGGCGTACAAAGGCCCTGAGGTATGAGAACAAGCTGCTTTCTGGGAACCACAAGTAGCTGGGGGACTGGGCTGGGCCTGTGCCAGGGCCAAACGGGCAGCAGCCCAGCAAGGGCACCTTCTCTCTGCTGACACGCGGCCCTAGGCTGCACCCTGACTGCATGATACAGCACACTTCTGTGCTTTCACCTCAACACATCTCCCTTCTCTGGCCTTGGAGCTTTCATAGAGAACCTTTTCTGGACTTGCACAGCTCCAACTTTAGGTTTCCCTCCAACTTTTCACGTCAGGCACCCCATCCTCTTCTTCCTCCCTAACTGTCACTGGTGGGTCCCTTGGAGTCACACTTCATCCCTCACCCCATGTTAATAACCTACATCACACCCATCCATGTTTTTTCCCATGTTCATGTATATATGTGGACATGGATACATATATGTATATATGTTCATATATATATGGATATATCTACATGTTTGTACATACCCAAGGCAATGATTATTTTACAGAAGTGATAACATCATATACAGTTTTCAGCTCTTTGCTATTCTCTCACAATACTTCCTAGTAGAGCATTCCTCATCAACTAATTATGCTCTGATTCATTATTCCGAATAGCTGTGTAATATACGGAGTGTTCTATTTGTCTGCCACTCTGAACAACATTGAATTAAACACGCTCATACAGACATCAAGACATGCCATGGTTTACGGAGAGAAGACAGAGCCTAAGGAGTGGGCCTATCAGATCAAAGGGTACAATATTTTGAATATAGTGCTTTATTAAAAGCACTAACAAACTGTTTAATAGAAGACTGTTCACATTTCTACCTGCAACCTATTAGTACCCTTTTCCCAGGATCTCCCAGGGTTTAACATGTCTGCTAATGAGTTGCCCACAATAAGGCAAAAAACAGGTGATTTCACTTTTTCTCCCTCTGGTCCCCTTCTTGGCATCTTGGGGAGAGGAATATAGGGCACCCAGGTCAGATGCTGGTCACCTCCCTGTGGGTTTGGAGACAGCCTTGAACTCAGAAGGAAAAAGGGGGTCAGAGTTAGGAGTAAAGAGAAAGAAAGTAGGTTTTCATCAATACAGGCCCAGAACTGCCCTAATGATCCTCTGACAGCGTCTTAGTTATTGCCTCACAGCATATGCCGGGGAAATCTTCAAACTACATTTCCCAGACTCTTATGCCCAGTGGCTACCTGTTAGGTTCTACCAATGGGGGGCAGTGACTGGAGACTGGAGGGCAGGAGGAAGCTTCTAGTTTCAGGGTCCAGCTTCCGCTGGTATTCCTCCAGGGGCAGAGGACACCTCCATTCTAGACTCCAGCTATTCCTGGCATCCCTGGCCCTAGGCAAGCCCTGCCCACACCATGCCCAGGTGCACAGTGCCTCCCTAAGTGGTCTGAGAACCACCTCTGCAGAGCCCCTCCTCCCAGCTCCTGCAGTTCAGATGTCACTTCCTGTCACTTTCCCCTCTTTCTTACTCCAGCCCTGGGAATGCATGGCAGGAAGCCTCAAAAAGCCCAGGTACACCACCAACCCCTCCCCCACTCATTGGTTATCTGCTGCCTATCTATGCAATCCTCTTTTCCTCTTGAGTAACTTGCTTTTAACCACCAGAATATGGCAACACTACAGCGCTGTGACTTCCACAATTAATACAATGGACTGTGACTTCCATCTTGCCAGCAGACTTGTTCACGGGTTGGCTTTGATGAAGGAAGCCATCACGATGGAGAGGCCCAACGTGTTCATTTCTTGCTGTAGGCACTAAACAGTCAGCAAGGCTCTCAGTCCAACAGCCCTCAAGGAACTCAATCCTCCCGGCAACCATGTGAACTCACAAGTGGATATTCCCCCAGTCGAGCTGTCAGATAAGCCCCCAGTCACGAGGGACACCCTGACTGCAGTCTTGCAGAGGGCCCAGCAAAGCCTGGCTCCCTGACTCATGGAAACTGAGAGACGTGGCTCAGCTGGGAAAGCATCCGCCTGTGATGTGGGAGACCTGGGTTCGATCCCTGGGTTGCGAAGATCCCCCGGAGAAGGGAAAGGCTGCCCACTCCAATATTCTGGCTTGGAGAATTCCAGGGACTGTATAGTCCATGGGGTCACAAAGAATCGGGCATGACTGAGCAACTTTCACTGTTTTAAACCATTAATTTGAGGGCAACTTGTGATGCAGCAACAGCTAACTAATATAGGGTGGTAGCCATTGTCTGTATTTCTAGTGTTTAGGTTATTTTGTTACCTCACTGTGACTTTGGTTTTCTAATTCCTATATTACCGATTCTCTGTATTGAAGCAGTCTGAAATACCTGGCATAGTTTGTGTTTTCCTAACAAGACCCTAACTGGTACTTATTCAGGTTCAAATTCCATGGTCTAACAGTTAAGGTTCTTTCCAACCTGATTGCAACCTATTTTTCCACTTTTTACTCCTGGCCAGATGACACTGATATCCATCACAGTCAAACCAGTCTTCTGACGCCCATGAACTCGCCCTGTGATTTCTCACGCACATCCCCATAAGCAATGGAGCGGGAGGACTAAGCACTGGCCTTGGCACCAGGCCTGTGTTAATATCCTGGCTCTATCTCCTACTAGTTGTAAGGCCTTAAGCAAGTCACTGAACCTTTAAAAACCTCAGTTGGTTTATCTGTAAAACATGGATTAAAAAAAAATCCACTTTAAAGAGTGCTGCAACAGACACAGATAGAGAGTCAGCAGAGGGTCTAACTCACAGAAGGTGCTGGCAGAGTGCTGGACCACAGACCCACTGTGGCGCATGCCTTCTCTCAGCCTGAGTTAGCTTCCCTCACTTTCCCCAGCTAGATACCTCGAAGGCCTCTTCCAAGAGGCCTTCTCAGAGTCCTCTCAGAGGACTCATGGTATAATTTCCCTACCAGGGAGCCTGAAATTTCCACTGAAGTATCTTGTGGCCACCTGTAGGGGAGGGGAGAGGGGGTAGAGGAGGAAGATGGAGTGGAGGAAGAGGGACAGGGTTAGAGGAGGAGAGGGGGTGGAAGANGGACCCCAACCCCGTCCTGCACAGGTGGCAGAGACTTGGCTGTGGATAATTCTGTCAACTGATCCCAAAGCCAAGAAAGCTACATTAAGGCCCTGGACCATTCGGTTAATGGAGACTCCAATCCTGCCTTTGGATCAAGCACAGGAGGACCATGGGTACCATTCTGGCACTATGTTTACTGAAAGGAGGGGGAGGGGGATGGAGAAGGAGGATGGAGGAGGAGGAAGCAGATGAGGAGGGGGAGGGCAGAGCTGGGGGAGGAGGGAAAGCTAGGGGCTCTTTGTACCCGGCCAACACCTACCACTTGCTTGGATCTTCTGTTAATAGTAAATAAACATATTCTAGTACAAAGTAATTCAGAAAAAATACACAGTAAAGTAATATCAAAAATATGGTAACTAAGAAATATCTCAACTGTTGAAACTTTTCGTTTTTAGTTCAAATGTCTGCCTTTAAAGCCGAAGCAATCATAAGAGTCAGATCCAAGCGCCGCCCCCAGGAGTCCACCACTGAGCCCTCCACATGGCTCTGCACCGCTATTATGGAAGTATTGAAAGCAGGTTAAGATAACTTGCCTTATGCTTTAGATAAGAACCAAATGCTGAGGTTACAATCCTGTTCTATCAAAAGCAGACTGGGTGTTAGCCCAAGACACAAATTTCTTTATTCATGAAAACAACAATCTGCAACTACTGTCCCCAGACCCAAGCCCGGGACTGCACGAGACTTTGGCTGACCTACCTTCATCTCGGGGTACATGTATCGGTGGATGGAAGGCAGCCAGTAGACGGGGGGCAGGCCGCCACCTCTCCCCGGACCGGCGTGGAGCACCCCCTTCTTGTCCTCATAGAAGGCAGCCAGGTGAGAGTAATGACCCGGGGTCTCAAGCTGGTGTCTGCATGAGACGCGCACAGTGAGAACAGCTCGGACCGCAGCCCTGCCACTCACCCCCCAGCCCAGGGGCAGCGATACTTGGGGTGGGAGAGAGCAAAAGCCTGGATAAATGAAAAGCCTCCCTTCCAGAGGTTGCCTAGGACACTTCCTTCCATGTTAAAAGTTCCTTAGCAAAAGCTCTAAGACAGGCTCTGAAACTCCCCCATGTGCTGTGGACACAAGCTCCTTCTCATGGGAAACAGGAGGAATTAACAGACTATTAACTAATATCCATTGTTCTGGAGCGAAGGATGCTTCCCGGAGAATGGCTATTGGTGATGAGAAGGGGAAACTTGGAAGACCACAGATTTCCTGCTTCAAAGCAAGTTTGTCTTTGTTTAGAAAGCAACTTTGTTTTCTTGCTTTGCTGTCATGAAAGAAACAAGCAGCGTACTCTTCAACATCTCACATAATGGAAAACAACTACTGGAGGTCATGAAGGGCTTATGTTTGAACCAAGTAATAAAGAGCACAGGACCTTTTCTCCCCCAACCCCATCCTGCACAGGCGGCCACCTTGGCTGTGGGTAATTCTGTCAACTGATCCCAAAGCCAAGAAAGCTACATTAAGGCCGTGGACCATTTTGGTTAATGGAGAATCCAATCCTGCCTTTGGGTCAAGCACAGGAGGACCACGGGTACCATTTTGGCACTATGTTTACTGAAAGCGTAATAGAGGCTGAATTTAAAATGCGGTCATAATCGAGTATGACTGGGGTCTTTTTTATTTTTTCGGCCACACGGCACTGCATACGGGATCTTAGTGCCCCAACCACGGATCAAACCTGTGCCCCCAACAGTGGAAGTGCGGGCATCTCAGCGACTGGACCACCGGGAAAGTCCTAACCGGTATCTTTGTAAAAGGGGAAATCTGGACGCACAGACACACACAAGAACACCGTGTGCCAGTGAAGGGTCGGAGTGATAAATCTGCAAGCGGGGAACAGCCAGGACTGCTGGAAGCCAGGAGAGGGGCAACCCCCAGCTTCTCTCCCAGAGCCCTGGGAAGAAACCCAGCCTGCTGACACCTTGAGTTTGGACTTCCAGCTTCCAGAACTGCGAGACAATACATTTCTGTTGTTCTCAGTCATCACCTAGTTTGTGGCACTTTGTTACAGCAGCCTTCGGACACGAACAGAAGGAAAAATTTAAAAAAACCAACTAAAACTTTTTCAGTCCATTTAAATTACCTTAGAACTGTACAATTTCCATCATACTACAATGAAAGAGAATCAAAATAGAGCTTTACTGAGCCAGGGGAGGCTTCCCTAATTACAGCTGGCCCTGGCACAGTGATGACTGGGGGGCAATGCCCCCAGCCTGTCGCTGCTGGCTTCGCCCAGATGCCGTCACGCAATGCTCAGATTCAAGCTCTGCACTGTCCACCAGGTACCCTGCTGCGCCCCACCCATCCCTGCTCCAGAGGGACCAACGGCTCCTGATGTCAAGGCTACAGCTGCCACTCTGTCAGTATGAGAGCTCAGTGACATTACTGAACTTTCCAAAATCTGCTTTTCTTCCCGTAGATAGCAGCACCACCACAATATTATTGTGAGGTGTAAATGGAGCTGAGTAGAAAAAGTGCCTAGGACAGTTGGTGATATATTTCAGCTTCTTACAGAACACCTGGTGGGCTTCCCAGGTGGCTCAGTGGTAAAGAATCCACCTGCCAATGCAGGAGACAAGGGTTTGATTCTTGGGTGGGAAGACGCCCTAGAGGAGGAAATGGCAGCTGACCCCATTATTCTTGCCTAGGAAATCCCGCGGACAGAGGAGCCTGGCGAGCTATAGTCCACAGGGTTCCAAAGCGTCAGACGTGACTGAGGCACTGAGCGCAGCACAGAAAACACTAGGTTCCTTCCTCCTCAGCATATGGGCAGAGTCTAGCCAGGTGCACAGGGAAGGCTTGGAAACAGTGGGGAAACGGGAAGATTCAGGGCAAGCCCTGGAGGAGACCTTTAGGCAAATTTACATTTTAAAAACCAAAAAAAAAAAAAAAAAAAAAACATCAAGTACACCCCAAAAATTCATTACTAAAATAAACTCCTGAGTGACAGCTCTCTACTTGGGAGGTTCCTACACTTTAACCTTTGCACAAGGAAACAGTTGTGTGATATAATAATAAATGACTCTGAGGGTGGGTGTGCTTATAATCATTTCTAGTTTTCTTTTATTGTGCTGCACAGCATGTCAGATCTAGTTCCCCGGCCAGGGATCAAACCCACACCTCCTGCATTGGAAGTGAGGAATCTTAACCACTGGACCACCAGGGAAGTCCCTATAATCCTTTCTTTCACTCTTACAAATGTTCAGTCTAGAGGGGAAATCCATGAGGGCCAAGCTGTGTCCAGCTATTCTGAGAAGATGGCAGACTTTAGACACCCTTCAAGGATACGTCAAAGAGATAAAAGCTTGACTGCTATAAAATAGCAATTAAGTTCAAGGGTATTTTTATTAGGACCTAATTTCCTTAAAAGGAACAGTGGGAAGCATTTTATTGTATTTTTAATCCTATTATCTTGGCTATATTTTCTAGGTTCATTGTTTGCTGATTTGCTTCTCAATTAACAGTCTTCCCTGTTTGACTCCATTAAACTCTATACTTAAACCAAGAGTCTAAAGAAAAGCTCACTACGAAGTTAGAATCTCTTACACTAAAAGGTAGTTTCAGAATCCTGTCCTCTGACAGCCTAAGATACCGCTGGCTGATGGAACAGAATGAAGCAACGACATGGAGTATAGAAACAGACACAGACATAAATATAAATTGGCAGTTCCCAGACAGGTGTTAAACAGCCCTTTTATGAAGGCCTCAAAATCTAAACACAATATAGATTTTGCCATGAGCAAGAATGATGATCAAACCGTAACACCAAGATAAACCAAAAAGTACTGAAACAAGCCTGAGAGTTCAGAAGATAAGCTGGGTTTCAAAGATGATCCGGGAGGGTGATCCATACAAGGCAGAGATGAAGTGGCACAGGCCGAGCGCCGTGGGAACTGCCCACGAGACACGACAGCATGAAAAAGAGAGCAACCGGCCGTCTGTGCTCCTGATCTGAGCCGTGGTTCTAGGCCACATCACGGATTCTCCTCAAGAACCAGAGACACTGGGCTGCTGCTTAGGCCCACAGCCCCTTCACTAACACGGCACAAGCTCTCCGGCCACCCCAACATCACTGCGACTAACCCTGTCTTCCCCCAGCACACCAGGCCATCACGCGCCCAGTGTAAGCATCAGGGATGCCTCTGCACAGCAACAACACTTCTTCACTCCTGACACTCATGACCGGTCTGAACCATTCTGTCTTCTGGCCTTGCAAGTACAGAAAAACAGGCATTCCCATTTATCGCTGGGTGCAGTACTATCTTTCTGAAAGGTCACTTGACATGTGTGTAAAACTGCATACCCTGGATGTGCCCTCCAACCCAAGGGTTCCATTTCCAGGATCAAGGCCTAAAGATCTGTATGTGGAAACGAACAATTTATTCATAAGGATATTCATGTTCATGGGGGTAAAAAATAAGAACAACCTAAAAGCCCCAAAACAGTGAAACAGGGACTTCCCTGGTGGTCCAGGGGTTAAGACCTTACCTTCCAGTGCAGGGGGTGTGGGCTCGATCCCTGGTCGGGGAACTCAGATCCCACATGACTCCCCGAAAACCAAAATATAAAAGAGAATATTGTAACAAATTCAATAAAGACTATAAAAATGGTCCACATTAAAAAAAATCTTAAAAATAGAACAGTGAAACAGTTAAATTGTGATACATCTATACACTGAAATGCTTATGTGCTGTGCTCTGTCGCTTCAGTCGTGTCCAGCTCTTGTGACCCCATGGACTATAGCCCACCAGGCTCCTCTGTCCATGGGATTCTCCAGGCAAGAATACTGGAGTGGGTTGCCATTTCCTTCTCCAGGGGATCTTCCCCAAATGCTTGGAAACCACCAGAATGATGATAAGGACTACTATTCATGATACATTAAAAGGTTAAATATCTTTCTGTTAGAAAATTTAGACACTGAGTGACCTCAATGTTCTTTTTTAAAAAATTAATGTGTATTACATATTTACACATGGGAAAAAGGCCAGGAGGATATAAATGTTAACAACAGATAGACCTGGCTGGTGGGATCATGTTCATTTTTAACCCGTTAGCCTTTGCCCATTTTTCAGTTTTCTGTAATAACTCTATGTTAATTTTCCATTTAGTCTTTTAAAATTTTTCAATATGGAAAATTTCAAACATGCACAAAAAGTAGAAAGAAGAGAATAATAGACCCCATTATCCACCACTTAGTTTCAACAACAGTCAATATTTGATCAATATGGTTGTTACAGCTATACTTTACCCTCCCCAATGCCCATCACTCTTTTTCCTGAAATGTTTTAAAGCAGATCCCTTTTAACCTTTTACCCATAAATACATCAGTATGCATCTCTAATAAAATCTTTTTTAAAAATAATGTAACTACCATGCCATTATCTCACCTAACAAAATAATAATGCCTTTAACACAAACTAATACACAGCCCACTTTCAAATTATATCGACTGTCCCCTAACTGTTATTTTATAGTTGGTAGATCCTATCATGATCTAAGCAAGATAAAAAATGTGGTTATGTGTTTAAGTCCCTTTTATTTTATAACATGCCCTCCTCATTTTTCCAACTAATCCTTTACAATTATAAAATAGTTCTCCAATATCTTCTGATTAATAAAAAAGAATCATAGAAAAGACAAGGGAGATAGAGAAGTCAAGAGTTGTGGATGAAATACTAACAAAAAGAGGTTAAGATATCATACGTAAAAATAAGTATAAAACATAGATTCAGTATTTTAGAAAATCAGGTCTAGTTAATTTTTATAGAAGTCATTGCCACAACCATGTATTATCCCCGGCTACACCTGGGCTTTTATCACCATGCTTTCTCTTCTCCTCATACGCTCTCATGCAAGTCCTTCTCTCGTGTTACCTGAGCTCTCTTTAATCATCAAGCCGGAAAACCTTTCTAGTTATGATTCAAAATCTATAAGCCATACAAAAGTATTGAACTCAGTGAAGGAAAGAAGAAAATGAAGAAAAATCTGCTCAACAAACAACAAGGAATGTTAACAGCCAAATGACGGCAGCTTCCCCGGTGGCTCAGGATAAAGAATCCGCCTGTCAATGCAGGAGACACGGGTTTGATCCCTGGTCTGGGAAGATCCTACACACCATGGAGCACCAAAGCCCATGTGCCGCAAACACGGGGCCTGTGCTCCGGAGCCACCCGCCCTATGAGCCTGTGCTCTGCAATGATCGAAGGCACTGCAGTGAGAAGCCTGCACACCCAGCCAGACAGCAACCCCCACTCTCAGCAACCAGAGAAAAGCCCAGGCCGCAACAAAGACCTAGCGCAGCCTGAATAAATTTATATCACAAAGAATAACATCTCCATCCTATACAAAGAACTAGAAAGGGATAAGAAAAGACCCATGACCAAAAGATCATGTAGCAAAGGCTAGGAACAGTTCACAGAAAAGGAAATGTAAATGGCTCAAGCACATAAAAGGGGCTTGTCCTCACTCCTGAGAAGAATGTAAATTTACAATGTGTTTTATGGACTTCCCTGGTGGCTCAGACAGCAAGGAATCTGCCTGCAATGCAAGAGATGTGGGTTTGATCCCTGGTTCGGGAAGATCCCCTGGAGAAGGGAATGGCAACCCACTCCAGTACTCTTGCCTAGGAAATCCCATGGACAGAGAGGAGATTGGTGGGCTAGTCCATGGGGTCACAAAAGAGTCAAACATGACTTAGAGGCCCGCAACAACTGCGCTTTATGCATCGGAATGCCCAAAATCCAAAAGCTGTATTTTAGTGTGGGCAATGCTGTGAGCAAACAGTATTCTCCTATACTACTGCTGGGCATGCGAAATGGTACAATTTCTGTGTAAAGCAATTTGAAAGTATCTATTAAAATTAGAAATACATATGCCTTTTGAATCACCAGTTTCATTTCTAGAAACTTAATGTACACATATACTGCTCGTGTGTGAAGTGATACTGGCTCATAGGTATCCAGTGCAGCAGCACCACAGCAAAAGGCTGCAAACAACCCAGTGTCCATCAGTAAGAGACCTGCGCGCCGAAGAATCGATGCTTTTGAGCTGTGGTGTTAGCGAAGACTCTTGAGAGTCCCTTGGACTGCAAGGAGATCCAACCAGTCAATCCTAAAGGAAATCAGTCCTGAATATTCATTGGAAGGATTGATGCCGAAGCTCCAGTACTTTGGCCACCTGATGCGAAGAACTGACTCGTTGGAAAAGACCCTGATGCTGGGAAAGATTGAAGGAGGGAGAAGAAGGGGTCGACAGAGGATGAGATGGTTGGATGGCATCACTGACTCGATGGACATGGGTTTGAACAGGCTCTGGGAGTCGGTGATGGACAGGGAACGCCTGGCGTGCTGCAGTCCATGGGGTCGCAAAGAGTTGGACATGACTGAGTGACTGAACTGAAGAGACCTGATAAAGCAAGCGTGGTTCTTTTGAAATACAACTGTGAGAAACAGTGAAGAAGGTCTCTGTGTATGAATATGAAAAGATCTCCCAGATATACTGTTGAATGAACAAGGCAAGATGCAGATAACGTGTATAATGTGCTATCTTTTGTATGAAAGGGGGAAAATGAGAACGTACATTTGTATTTGTATATGCACAAACACAGGCTTAGGAAAAAATGCATGGGAGATGAGCAGTGATGACCGGGATTACTGGATGATGTGGGAACTCGGTGAACACTTTGCTTTCTAATGCCAGTAGTTGATACTGCCACTCTCTTCTTCCCTTAGTAATAGAACCTTTCAAATTGTAGCTGGTCACATGACCAGCCAGTTAAATACCCCATTTCCTAGACTGTCTTGCTGCTAGGTGGGGCCAGTAACTAAAGCCTGGCCAATGAAATGTGGGCAGAAGTTATGTGTTCAGTCTCTAGGATTTCTGCATTGTTCCCCCTCCGGCAGCCTGGGACACGACCTGCTAACGGTGAATCAGTTTTTACCATGTGGGTGAGGACAATATTCTAGGAGACGGCAGGATACAAAAGAGAAAGACTTGGATCCCGAAATGACCCAGTGGAACAAAGCCTACCACACCGGACTACTTCCCTCACTCTGGGATTATCATGCCAGAAAAGTTGTACTTCTGTCTCCAGACCTGTCACTGTATTTTGGGTCTCTTTTTTATAGAAACTTAGCCTGGACTCGAGCTAAAGTAGAAAATGATATTTAGATATGAGTTTCCATGATCAACTTTCGTGCATTGGCTTAGCAGCTGGCAAGGGAAAATGGTAAGAAAATAAACATTGCAGACTGACAGGCTGGTAATCCTTGTTATTACTGCAGCAAAAATCTTTGCTAGAACGTCAATAACTTATAAGACAAGCCATGTGTCATCTGAACTTGTGCCTTTAGGGCAAACAGTGGGAAACAGGGTACTGCCAGCTCCTTGATGTTTTTAATGAGCTACTACAAGAGTTAAGATGAAAATAAGCAAGAACTGGTCAGCGTGCAAGCAGAAATAAATGTAGCATAAGAGTGTACATTGTCAGTTCCGCAATATGAATTAGTTAAGACTCAAAATATTTGGGACCCAATGGGACTGGAAAAACCAATTTCTCTGGACCCAAAAAGCAGGAGGTAAGAATTTCTCTCAAAGCCTCCAAGAAATTCTCCAGTTAAGTATTCTCCGCCAGACATGAGCATCAGTTCATTTATAAAGATCAGATTTAGGCTACAGTCTCAAGACCGTTGCCATTAAAATGAGGCAAAGATGGGCTGGCCACAAGCAAAGACCAGTAACTACTGCACAGTCCACTGACTTAAAAGCTCAGACCCAGAAGAGATGTTTGGCAGTGGATATTTTTACCTGGAACTGACTGGAAGCAAACAGACCAGAAGCCTGCTGGGTTCTGAGGGGTCTGGACTGCCACATGCTTGGCCTTGTATAAGCCCAGGATTTTTCCGGTCCCTTAAAGAAACCACTAGATTTCCAGACCTACACCCGCAGGAAACATGTTCTTAAGCTATGCAGCTTTCTTCAAAGTTCTCCAAATCTTGATTTAAAAGCAGTTACAGTGGGAAACAGATAAAGAATCCCTTAGAAGGCAAAGAGGGGAGCCATGGAGGGAAATGGACAAGGGGATTCCAGTGAGCAGAACCAAGGTGTAGCCAGGAGCTCCTGCTCTGTGACCACAGGGCGCCTTTGCCATCCCTGCTGGGCAGAATCCCATTATCATTATGAACTAACGACTGCTCGTATTCCTCATTCTTTTTCAAACAGGAGTTTGTATCATGGCTCCTACTCTACCTTCTGTGTTGCATTTGGGAGGTGGGGAGTGGAGGACTTGACTGTTCTTTCGCAGCTTTTAGGAACAAGAGGAACCATGTCCTGATTGCCTCATATCACACAGAAACCTTAGATTTTAGATGCCAGCATTAACTGGATGAGACTCTGATGTCTTGGGATGGGAGGAATGTGCTCTGTGTGTAGGAAGAAGAAAACACACAGATACTGGGGTTGCTGGGGGGCAAACTGATGCAGAGGCTGCTAAAATTTCCCATAAAACCCTTCTTCTTCCTATACAGAAAAGGAGCCCCCAGTTTTAACCAGTCACAAGGCTACCCAATTAGAGACGACCCTCCCCAGTGTCCTTCGCTGTCAGCTGTGTCTCTGTGATTGGAGACTTTACCTGGGTTATGAGAAGTTATATGTGGAACTTCTGGCTTTTCCCTTGGGCTGCAATGCAGACCTCGAGGTGGTGAGCAGCTCTGAACAGGTGAGAAGGACACCTGAGAACACGAAACCTCTCCTCGGAGCTGGCAGAACAATCAGAGAAGCAGTGTGGGCCCCGAATGATTGTGGGAACAGCAGGCTGCCCACCCTGACCACCTGCCTACTTCTAGACCACTCCACGCAGAAGACTCTTCTGTCTTATTGGAACCAGTGTATTTCAGGGCCTCTGTTACCACCATTTAACCAGGACTCTAACATAATACCTCCTTATAATTTTGGGCTTTTGAACCATGAGAATGTATTGCCTCCTTGGGAAATTAATTTTTCAAAAGGAGTAATACATTTTTAAAAGTGTCAAGATCCCAATAAAAATGTTCTTTTCCTCAGTATTACTTCTGAGACACAAAACTGAGGAAATATTTCAAATACAGAAAAATATATATCACAGCTCCAAAATGCAGAGGAGCAGTTAAAAAAAATGAGAAACATGCCAACTGCTCAACCACAGGGAATAATGCAGTAGATTAATGGGACAGCTCTAACATTCGACAGCTATTAAAATAATCATCAGAGACTTCCCTGGTGGCCCAGCCATTATGAACCCGCCTGCCAATGCAGCGGACACAGGTTCAATCCCTGCTCCGGGAAGATCCCACATGCCGTGGAGCAACTAAGCCTGTGTATCACAACTACAGAGCCTGCGCTCTAGAGCCTGCGCACCACAGCTTCTGAGCCCACAAGCCACAACTACTAAAGCCCTCACACCCGAGAGCCTGTGCTCCTCGACAAGAGAGGCCACCGCAATGAGAAGCCTGTGCACCACAACCAGAGTAGCCCCTGCTCGCTGCAACTGGAGAAAGCCCGCGCGCAGCAAAGGAGACCCAGTGCAGCCAAAGGTGAATAAATAATCTTTTTAAACCATCAAAATGAAAAATATGTAAGACAATGGCAAGAAAACCTGAGCATAACTGGTGTTCCTGAAGAAGAAGGAAAAATGCAGAGGAAAAGTTAAGTATTTCATGGTAGAAGAAAAAGTTCCTGAAATTAAAAGTCATGTCTCTAGATCAAAAAGGAAGAACTATTCCGGGGCGGGGGAGGCGGGGGAACAGTTCAGAAACATCACAGATAAAGAATCTATAGGGACCTAGACAAAAGAGACTTTTCTGAAGCAACCAATATCAGGAGACAGCAAAGCATATTTACAGCATCCTGAGAAGAAAGAAGAAAAGATAAGAGAATCCTATACCCAGTCAAGAGTAAAGGGAAAAGACCAACACCATCAAGCACGAAAGGTTTCAGAGAAGGCACTACCCATGATCCTTTTATGACAAAAAAAAAAGTGCTTGATGGCAACACCCAACCAACCAAGAAACGTATCAGGAGCTCAGCAAGTCACAGTTAAGCCCTGGATGTGGTTGTAAACATATAAATGAGACTTAAGAGTCATGGGAATTATGATTACAGAACTAAATGTAATAAACCTCACATTACATAAAGTTAAGAAAGACAGCAGGGGAGGAGTTCTGGGGAAAAGTATAAGATAACCGATGGTCTACACCTCCAACAACCTAAAAGCGCCAATGAGCCCTACACAAAGATTTGCACACTTTATTGTATATATGCCATTTCTCAATAAGAATAACATTGTAGCTTCATGTTTTTCAGAGTCTTCTGTCTTAACTTGGGAGGAATATTCCAAGAAATAATACATCTTACCGTGAAAAAAAATATTCACTTAAAGTTTGACAATTTCTTCAATTTCACTTACTCTTTTCCTCTGATATACACAAATACATTAAACCAATCCTACTTTTGG
>SJYQ01001494.1:332358-355754 GCA_006410935.1 Redunca redunca
TCTTACTGAGGACTAAGATTTGGGAGAGTTTTTAAAATTCATTTGTACTTTTGACTAATTTTTATATAATAAACATTTTCCCCACAAACTACATTTCATATTCTTTCAAAGATGATGATCAAGAAAGACAGTTATGTCAAAAATCAAAATAATGATATATTTTAAAAGGATAGGATGAGAAGTATGTAGAATGTATGGTGCCAAGTATATAAATAATTTTTTAAAGTACAGACACACACACGCATACCAGAAAAGAGAGAAATGTGCTAACATTTTAACAATGCTTCAGGGATTAGTGATAGATTTCTCCCCAAAAAATCTGAAATAAAATTAGGTTACTCACATGATGGGAAAAAACACGAAATATTAACAGTTTTGCAGCTTCTGTTAAAAATTCCCTTCCTATTAATCCCCTCCCATGATAACAATTACTCCAAATAATAAATGATGAGGTCTTAAAAGAGTTGAGGGTGGGAGTTGGAAGGGAGGTTTAAGAGAGAGGAGACATATGTATACCTACAGCTGATTCATGCTGATGTATGGCAAAAACTAACACAATATTGCACACAATTATCTTTTGATTAAAAATAAATTTTTAAAAAGTTGAAAGTCTATTTGCCTGGGGCAAAGAGGTCATAACTGTGGTTGAGGGGAAGCAAAGATCACTGTACATGTCAACAAATTGATTAAACAAAACTGATGATAGTGTTAAAATAAACTGAAAGCAAAATCGACCCCAGCTTTCAATCGAGTATGAAGGATCAGTACACAGGACACAGGCTGAAACACAAAGACCACCGCCGGAGGCGTGAAATGTGGCCACGGAAGTTCCCGGAGAGGCACCTGCTGCTCTGATTGATGCACGACCTCTAACCCCGAGGGCTCATCACCATCACCGGCCGGCCTGCCGCCTCCCACCCCGTCTGTGGGCCACGCACCGAACTTGGTTCTCCAGGAAGTGCATGTGCCGGTACAGCAGGGTGTAGGATGGAGACAGGATGCCCACGGACTTCATCCGGGCGCCACGCTCCAGCTCGCTTTCCACCGGCATGTTGGCGAAGCAGGCCAGGCCGAAGAAGGGCCCCTTCCGGAAATAGCTAAAAGAGACCCAATATACAGCATAGCTCAAAATCAGAAATTTTGTTTGTTTTTTCCCCTTGAGAGGAATGCTAAGACGCTCCAGTCGTGTCCAACTCTTTGCGACCCCATGGACTGTAACCTGCCAGGCTCCTCTGTCCATGGGGATTCTCCAGGCAAGGATACTGGAGTGGGTTGCATGCCCTCCTCCAGGGGATGGTCCAGACCCAGGGATGGAACCCGCATCTCTTATATCTCCTGCATAGGCAGGCAGGTTCCTTGCCACTAGGACCACCTGGGAATCCCTCGAGAGGCATCCCAAATAGAAGACGTAACTGTGTCCAGGGCTCTACATGAGAAAGTTCAGCCTGAGAAAAATCTTTTCTAAAATCTCAGGGGGACAACGAGCTCAAGCCATTCAACCTTACAGATGAGACAATCAAGGCTCAAAAAATAAAACTGGAACTCACTAAGGGTGGTCCCACTGGAGCCAGGACTTGCTCTCCGCAAAACCTGCTGTTCAGCTGCCCTTGACCCCAGGTCAACTGCCTGTGACCACGACCCTTCTTTCCTGCGTAACAGCTGACTTGATGTGTGACCTCTGTTTTATTAGCATAAACCGGGTTGATTCTCTCCTCGATTCCTGAGTCTCTGATGTTTTTAATAGAACATTTGACCAGAGCTGTCATTTGATTTCCTTCCGCTTTCTCACACTTGTGCCCGTCATGGTTTCAGCCCAATGAGAAGATGAAAGCTACGCCGTCACCCTTGTGTTCTAGTTGCTCCTCACAAGAATCTTAACCATACAGGACTACAAACTGGCCTTACTTACAGCTGAAATTTCAAGTTTTAGCACATACATGTCTTGAGTTAACCCAAATGGAACCAAAAGTCTATTCCATCATTAAACCCAAACCTCAAATGAGGGTCAATCATATTTTAGAAAAGGCAAGAACCTCTATGGCAGGAGTTCTTAACGTTTTTGGGTCATGAGAACCTGACAAAAGCTTGGGAGCTTCTTGTTACAAACCTGGTATAAAAACACAAACCGCTACATATATTTTCAGGACATTTACACACACTTCCTGAAGATGCCCTGATGACAGCTCTTATTCTCTGGGGAAAGCAGAGGAGGAGCGGAAACGGTGCAGAGCAGACTGGCAATCAGCGCTACTTACACGAAATCAGACTGAATTTTATGGGATCCGCTGGCCATAGACTTGAACTCCACACCTTCAAGGTCAATATCTTGGGGTAAGCACCATTCCACCATGTTTCCTGCGGGGAAGGGAAGATACAAGTTTAAAACAGACAAAATCATTTGAAGGGCTTAGTGCAGGGCTGAGCCCATGTGGCTTCCAAGTAAATGAACTGCTGACTCAGCCACCAAAATGCAGGCTCATCCCTCCACCAGCCACAGGCTGGCAGAGTGCCTGAGTCATCCTGCGGGCCAGGAGATGGGCACTGAAGGCGCCTCTGGTCTCTGCCTTTGAATGAACACCATTCTTCCTAGCAAGGCTGCTGGCTTTGCTTCTGCCATTTTGCTTGGCCACCTCCCAATCTCTTTTCTTTTGTAGCCTCACTTCTAGGTGCATATTTTGACCCTCTACCTCCATTTCCTGGCCTCATACTCTCTCCTGAGCCCCTCAGGATCCTGCTTCCATCTTGCTTTTCAATAGCCACTAATGATTTTGACAAACTTCCAAACTCTTTTTTAAATGTATTTTTAAAATGTATTTATCTGGCCACGCCAGGTTTTAGTTGCGGCACGCAGGATCTTCAGTTCCAGCATAAGGGGATCTAGTTGCCCAGCCGGGGGTAAAACCTGAGCTCCCCTGCACTGGGAGTGCGGAGTCTTACCTGCTGAACCACTGGGAAGTCCCCCAAACTCTCTTCACTTCAAATCTTCATTGGTTTCATCGTGGCATTTGATAATTCCTCAATAACCTCTCCCATTTTCCCCTTGACTCCCATGATGGAACACTGTCTTGGTTCTTTTCCTTCTTCTCTGCAGAGTATAGCTCTGCTGCCATCCCTAACTCTCCTCCCTCCTCAAATGAGGCTCTTCTCCAAGCTCCGGACACCAGTTCTTTGATTCCAGAATTCAAGGGCTCATTCACGCATCCCTAATTGTTAAGTTTCTACTGAGCCAGACATTGGAGCTATAAGTCAAATAAGACATAGTCCCTGAACTCAAACAGATTAGATTCCAGGGCCAGATAAAGAGAGAAACAAGGAGATTGGTGATTACAGCTCTGGAAGTGTTATGTTAAATTCCATGACAGAGTACAATATGGGATTTTATAATGTAGCCGTGACAAGCCTCCATCAGATTGAGAGAATCAGAGAATTTCATAAGACCAGTGTTTCCTAGAGGCTTGAGAGGACACTACAGAATATTCCCTGCTGTTTTTTGCATATTTAATTTTTTTTCCAAATAAAAATACTAAGATAACTTGTAAAGATTTCACTTTAGAACGAACTGCTTATCAACATGGCAAACCCTAATTTCCCAGGCAACAGAAATACCATTAATAATCCCTGACAACAATACTTTTCAGATAACTGTTTAGGGCATCAGAGGTCCACCTGTACACAACCCACTCTGAACAGGGCGAACATCACAGGGACTCAGCCTATCCTATGTTCACAGTCTGCGGCCCTTTCAAGTAGTTTATTTTCAAGAGAGGAATCTCCCAATGATGAGCTAAAACAAAAAGCATGGGAAAAGGACCTATGATTTCACACAACAGAAAGTCTCAGTTCAGTTCAGTCGCTCAGTCGTGTTTGACTCTTTGCGACCCCATGAATCTCAGCACGCCAGGCCTCCCTGTCCATCACCAACTCCGGGAGTTCACTCAGACTCACGTCCATCGAGTCAGTGACGCCATCCAGCCATCTCATCCTCTGTTGTCCCCTTCTCCTCCTGCCCCCAATCCCTCCCAGCATCAGAGTCTTTTCCAATGACTCAACTCTTCGCATGAGGTGGCCAAAGTACAGGAGTTTCAGCTTCAGCATCATTCCTTCCAAAGAAATCCCAGGGCTGATCTCCTTCAGAAGGGACTGGTTGGATCTTCTTGCAGTCCAAGGGACTCTCAAGAGTCTTCTCCAACACCACAGCTCAAAAGCATCAATTCTTCGGTGCTCAGCCTTCTTCACAGACCAATGTATTTGTCAGGGTTAAAGACAAGAAAAAGCATGCTGAACCACGGGTAAACATGGAGAGAAAGGTAAGGCTTCCAGCATCAAGGTCCCCCGACATGCCTTAGCATCCATGTCTACAGTCTCTTTAGTCCAGTGGCTTCCACCCTGTGTCATGCCTCAGGAAACCCCGGAAACTTACAAATGTGCTGAGACCCACTCCAGATCTACAGGATCTACTCCAGATCTATGATCTGTGCCACGTGGCTGCCTCTGCTGATGAGCCTCCTGTGTACAAGGTCCCGACTCTTTTTAAAAATAATATTTATGTATTTATATGGCTGTACCAGGTCTTAGTTGCAGCATACAGGATCTGCGATCTTTGATCTGGCATGCAGGCTCTCTAGCTGCAGCCTGAGGGATCTAGTTCCCTAGCAAGGGATCGAACCTGAGTCCCCTGCATTGGGAGCACAGAGTCTTGGCCACTACACCACCAGGGAAGTCCCCAGAGTCCTACCCTTCATGATGCCAACAGATGTCCAGCTGAGAGTCCTCTCACTTATCTGCTTCTTCTAGTATCGGCTGCCTTGTTCCGTGCCCCCATGCCACGCCATACGAGGGTTCAACTCGCTCTAACTTAATTCCCTTCCTTTAATCCAACATGTTCACGAGCACTCAATGACTTGTTAAAATGTTAATGCACCTAAACGTTGTGCTGAATGATAAGTTTAGAAAAGTGCACAGATTGGAACTATGCGGCACAGTGAGTTTTCCCAGCATGAACATACCTCGGTGAGCAGAACCCAGACCAAGAAGCAGGACGTTATCAGCACAGCAGAAACCCATCCGAGTCTCTAACCCTCTCTCAAACTATTATCCTGACTTCTAACACCACAAATGAGCTTTGCTGTTCTTGAAATTTACATAAATGCAATCAGCATTTGCATTTAGAGAGCTGACTGGCTCAGATTATGAACTCCTTATTGCAAAATTCAGACTTAAACTGAATAAAGTAGGGAAAACCACTAGACCATTCAAGTATGACCTAAATCAAATCCCTTATGATTATACAGTCCAAGTGAGAAATAGATTTAAGGGCCTAGATCTGATAGACAGTGTACCTGATGAACTATGGATGGAGGTTCGTGACATTGTACAGGAGACAGGGATCAAGACCATCCCCATGGAAAAGAAATGCAAAAAAGCAAAATGGCTGTCTGGGGAGGCCTTACAAATAGCTGTGAAAAGAAGAGAAGTGAAAAGCAAAGGAGAAAAGGAAAGATATTCCCATTTGAATGCACATTTCCAAAGAATAGCAAGGAGAGATAAGAAAGCCTTCCTCAGTGATCAATTGCAAAAAATAGAGGAAAACAACAGAATGGGAAAGACTAGAGAACTCTTCAAGAAAATTAGAAATATCAAGGGAACACGTCATGCAAAGATGGGCTCGATAAAGGACAGAAATGGTATGGACCCAACAAAAGCAGAAGATATTAAGAAGAGGTGGCAAGAATACACAGAAGAACTATACAAAAAAGATCTTCATGACCCAGACAATCATGATGGTGTGATCACTCACCTAGAGCCAGACATCTTGGAATGTGAAGGCAAGTGGGCCTTAGAAAGCATCACACGAACAAAGCTAGTGGAGGTGATGGAATTCCAGTTAAGCTATTTCAAATCCTAAAAGATGATGCTGTGAAAGTGCTGCACTCAATATGCCAGCAAATTTGGAAAACTCAGCAGTGGCCACAGGACTGGAAAAGCTCAGGTTTCATTCCAATCCCAAAGAAAGGCAATGCCAAAGACTGCTCAAACTACCACACAATTGCACTCATCTCACACGCTAGTAAAGTAATGCTCAAAAGTCTCCAAGCCAGGCTTCAGCAATAGGTGAACTGTGAACTTCCAGATGTTCAAGCTGGTTCTAGGAAAGGCAGAGGAACCAGAGATCAAATTGCCAACATTCGATGGATCATCGAAAAAGCAAGAGAGTTCCAGAAAAACATCTATTTCTGTTTTATTGACTATATGCCAAAGCCTTTGACTATGTGGATCACAATAAACTGTGGAAAATTCTGAAAGAGATGGGAATACCAGATCACCTGACCTGCCTCTTGAGAAACCTGTATACAGGTCAGGAAGCAACAGTTAGAACTGGACATGGAACAACAGATTGGTTCCAAATAGGAAAAGGAGTACGTCAAGGCTGTATATTGTCATCCTGCTTATTTAACTTCTATGCAGAGTACATCATGAGAAACGCTGGGCTGGAGGAAGCACAAGCTGGAATCAAGATTGCCAGGAGAAATATCAATAACCTCAGATATGCAGATGACACCACCCTTATGGCAGAAAGTGAAGAGGAACTAAAAAGCCTCTTGATGAAAGTGAAAGAGGAGAGCAAAAAAGTTGGCCGAAAGCTCAACATTCAGAAGATGAAGATCATGGCATCTGGTCCCATCACTTCATGGGAAATAGATGGGGAAACAGTGGAAAGTGTCAGAATTTATTTTGGGGGGCTCCAACATCACTGCAGATGGTGACTGCAGACATGAAATTAAAAGACGCTTACTCCTTGGAAGGAAAGTTATGACCAACCTAGATAGCATATTCAAAAGCAGAGACATTACTTTAATGCCAACAAAGGTCCATCTAGTCAAGGCTATGGTTTTTCCAGTAGTCATGTATGGATGTGAGAGTGGACTGTGAAGAAAGCTGAGCACCGAAGAATTCATGCTTTTGAACTGTGGTGCTGGAGAAGACTCTTGTGAGTCCCTTGGACTGCAAGGATACCCAACTAGTCCATCCTAAAGGAGACCAGTCCCGGATGTTCATTGGAAGGACTGACGCTAAGGCTGAAACTCCTGTACTTTGACCACCTCATGCAACGAGTTGACTCATTGGAAAAGACTCTGATGCTGGGAGGGATTGGGGTCAGGAGGCGAAGGGGACGACAGAGGATGAGATGGCTGGATGGCATCACTGACTCTATGGAAGGGAGTCTGAGTGAACTCCTGGAGTTGGTGATGGACAGGGAGGCCTGGCGTGCTGCGATTCATGGGGTCGCAAAGAGCTGGACACAACTGAGCGACTGAACTGAATCATCATTTGTATTCGTGTCTTTTTTTTTTGCTCCATGTTTTTTGCAAAAACATGGGGATTCATATAGCGATAATTTGTTCATTTATTGTTTCCATCCTATGCTAGTGACATAACTTATGTATCTACTTAACTGTGGATGCACACTTAGCTTATTTCTTACTGAAGCCATTAGAAACAGCACTGGTGCAAACAATTCCATACTTGGCATCTGGTGACTCCACATGCAGCAGCTTTGTAACGCATGACCCAGCTGGGCTCATACACATTTCTCAGAATTCCCTTCTTTGTACGTTTCCAGTTGAGACTGGGAAGGGGAAGTGAGGCGGTAGCCATGTTATGTTTGTGTGGGAAGGTCAGCAAGGGAGCTTCAGGTAAGCTGATACCAGTTGTTGCTTATCTTGTAGGCTCATCACACTTTGGTCGGGGCGGGGGGCACCGGGTCTGCTGCTGATGGATCCACTTTCCCTAGATCCTCTTTCAGCTTCTGACTCACACCCCAGGTGTGAGCTTAGTTCCACAATGAAGGGCATCGGCATCATCCGGTCAGGACACCAAGTCATTAGAACTGGAGGCAATGACAGACTGGCTTGTCGTTCCCACCCACTCTCGTGAGTTCCAGCTTATTCTCCTTTTCAAATTTCTTCTAACTGCCTTACTCAAGAGACCTCAGATACAGAGACAGCAGCCTTATGCAGACTATCTACCCAGCTCCCACAAATGCACAAGACCAAGTCTCTGCAGTAAATCCTTCTATTTATCTCTAGTGGTTCTGTTTCTTTAACCTTGATTTTGACTGACACAATGTGCACGCCTTTCTGTTGACAAAATCCCTGGGAGTGAAAGTCTTGTAAAAATGTTTGCATTGCTGCAAACTAAGAAACAACTTCAATAATTCCCAAAGCAGTGTTTCCCAAAGCTTAGGGTTTCAGGTGTGTGTGTATATATATATATATATGTGTGTGTGTGTGTGTGTGTGTGTGTGTATAAAGGGATTTTTCAGGTTAAACAAAGACACATTCTTTTACTGCAGAACTTCTGAGAGCTTTTAATGTTATTCTGCATTATGAATATCTATGAGATCAATACTATGCTTAAAGTTCCAAAATTATTCTGATAAACCTGTTTTTAAGTAGCATCTTAAGGGTTCAATCTTATAGAAGGCTTTTTTTTTAATTAAGAAATACTAGTATATAAGGGGCTGCAAGTTGACCCTTAGTACATATCACTCTACCTTTCTTATAGGGGAACTTATTCTTAGCATGGCATATGGCCTTCCAAATGATGACTATGTTTCTCTGTACCTTCTTGTAAATAGGTATGGCTACACAAGTAAATTCTGGCTAATGGGATCTGGACAGAAATTAGGTGAGTCTTTCTAAAGCATGCCTTAAAGGAAGGTGTATGCTGCCCCCTTCTTCCATCCTACTGCCTGGCATGTGGATGTAGAGATAAGCCATTTCACATCACTCAGGTGAGGGCATCCGCCCACATATCATGGAAGGGAGGACAGAGCAACAGCCAGCGTGAGTCCAGGTCCCTGGATGACCCCATGGAGCTGAGCCGGCACTCCAGCCCTGGACTGCCGATCTCCTGTTAAGTGAAAGCTAAACTTTTATCTTGATTAAGTCATTGTTAATTTGGGTCTCTGGTATTCATCTTTCCTGGTGGCTCAGTGGTAAAGAATCTGCCTGCTAATGCAGAAGACGTGGGTTTGATCCCGGGGTTGGGAGATCCCCTGGAGAAGGAAATGGCAACCCATTCCAGTATTCTTGCCTGGGAAATCCATGAACAGAGAAACCTGGTGGGCTACAGTCCATGGGGTCGGAAAGAATCAGACATGAATGAGCAACTGAGCACGTACACTTCTGGTATTCATGGCCAAACATGTATCTTAATATACATTAATGCATATATTAACACAGCTTATACAGCTTAATACAGCTGATCTGAAGAATAAAGCCTCCAATGCCTCAGCTCAGTTCTGAAAGCTTCGTTCTTACTCTCCTGTGCCTGGCCAACCCTCGTTGCACAGAAATTGAAAGAATCAGATGAAGGGAATGACACTCTGTCATTTGCATCCTTCACTTCTAGATGGATGCAAGCCCCTCTCGGTTGGGAAGGAAGGTCCATCACGGTCAGGCTGGATCACAGAATGGGAGTGTGGACTCCAGGACACCACTCTTACTGTTCTTTATCCCACAGAAAGAACATTTCTGCTGACATACTCCTTGAATGAAAGGAAAGTAGATAAATCTACTATGGCCCTCATCCCAGCCTAATACAATCACTGTCTTAGATGTCTGTCTCCCCAGGAGACTGGACTTCTTAAAGGCAGGAACTCTGCTTGTTTATCTGTATATCCCAGCAGAGCACAGTGCTTAGCATATGACAGGATGAACATTAAAACAAAAACAAAACCCCAGCTTTACTGAGGACAAGCGTGATTTTAAAAAGCTAGTGGTAATGATAGTGTGGTTTTTTTTTAAGTTGTTTTTTTTTTTTTTTTTTTTAATGTGGGACTGTTTTAAAGTCTTTATTGAATATGTTACAATATTGCTTCAGTTTTATGTTTTGGTTTTTTGGCCGCAAAGCATGCATGGTCTTAGCTCCCTGACCAGAGATGGAATCTGTACCCCCTGTACTGGAAGGTGAAGTCTTATCCAGTGAATCACGAGGGAAGTCCTAGATGTTGTAGTTAGGTAGAAAAATGTCCTTTTTCTCAGGACGTTTATACTGAAAGGAGTGAAGTCATGTCTGCATTTAGTTTCAAATGGTTGAGGAAAAGAGTTTATATCTGCATTTAGTAAGTTCTGATAGAATGCTTCCTGAATTTGTGTCAGTTGATATATATCGAGAATAATGTGCACACAGGGAATTTCACATTTGCTAATGGTAATAGATTCAATGTGATCTCAATGAAAACCCCAGTAAGCTATTTGTGGATATTGACAAGTTAATGCTAAAGTTTACATGGAAAGGCACAAGGCTGAAATTAGCCAGCACGATACTGAAGAGAACCAACACTACCCAATTCTAACTAAGGCTGACTATAAAGCTCCAGGAATCCAGACAGTGTGGCACTGCCACAGACAGATCAATGGAACAGAACAGACAGCCCCAGAATATACCCACATGAATACATCAACTGATCTTTGCCAAAGGAGCTAAGGTCATAAAATGGGAAAAAAGATAGTCTTTTCAACAAGTGGTGTTAGAACAACTGAACATCCATATGCAAAAAACGAATCCAGACACAGACCGTACACTTTACACAAGTAACTCAATATGAATAGTATGCTTAAATGTAAAATGCAAAATTATAAAACTTGTAGAATATAGGAGAAAATCTAGGTGACTTTGGGTTTAGCAATATTTTTAGATACAACACCAAAAGCATCATCCACAAAAAAAATTTGTTAGTTGCACTTCATTAAAATTAAAAACTTCTCATCTGTGAAAGATGCTATTAAGAGAATAAAAAGACAAACTCATGGTGGGGCAAAATATCTGCAAAAACATATCTGATAAAGGCTTAAATCCAAATATACAAAGAACTCTTAAAACTCAACAATAAGAAAACAACTCAATTTTAAAAATGGACAGAAGATCTAAATAGACATCTCACCAAAGAAGACATGTAGATGGTCAACACATACATGAAAAGCTGCTCAGTATAGCGTCATCAAGGAACTGCCAATTAAAATAATGAGATTGTATTACACACTACTCAGGTATTCTTGCCTGGAGAATCCCCATGGACAGAGGAGCCTGACAGGGGTCCATGGGGTTGCAAAGAGTCGGACAGGACTGAGTGACTAAGCACACACAGAATGGTCAAAATCCAAAACGCTGAAAACACCAAATACTGACAAGGATGTGCGTCAACAGGAAACCTTGTCCGCTGCTGGTGGGAGTGCAAAATGGTACAGCCACTTAGAATGACAGTTTGACAGTTTAGTCTACAAAATCAAATATATGCATACCACACAATCCAGCATCCTTTGTATTTATCCAACGAGTTGAAAACTTATGTCCACACAAAAGCCTGCACATTGATGTTTAAAACAGCTTTACTTACAATTGCCTACAACTGGAAGCAACCAAAATGTCCTTCAAAAAGGTGAATGGATTAAAAAAAAACTGAAGGATATCCATATAAAACACACTGTGCTGGGCTTAGTCTAGTCACTCAGTTGTGTCCAACTGTTTGCAACCCCATGAACCTTAGCCCGCCAGGCTCCTCTGTCCGTGGGGATTCTCCAGGCAAGAATACTGGAGTAGGTTGCCATGCCCTCTTCCAGGGGTTCTTTCCAACCCAGGAATCAAACCCAGATCTCCTGCACTGCAGGCGGATTCTTAACATCTGAGTCAACAAAACACCATTCAACAACAAAAGGAAATGAGCCATCAAGCCACACAAAGGCATGGAGGGAACTTCTTAAAAGCATATTGCTAAGTGAAAGAAGCCAGTCCGAAAAAGATACATTCTGTATAATCCTGACTATATGACATTTTGGAAAGGAAAAACTACAGACAGTAAAAAACGATCTGGGGATAATCAAGGATAAATAACCAGAGCACAGAGGGTTTTTAGGGCAGTAAAATTATTCTGTATGATACTGTTATGGTAGATAACCTAACACTGTGCAAACCCATAGAAAGTACAACACAAAGAATGAACCCTAATGAAACTATGAACTTCAGTTAATAATAATGTATGAATATTGGTTCAACAATTGTAACAAATATGCCACACTAATCCAAGATGTCAATAACAGGTAATGTAGGTGAGTGGGTAAGGGAAGAAGGCATATGATATGGCAATTCTGTATTTGCTGCTTAATTTTCCTATAAACCTAAAACTGTTAAAAATAAAATGTTTTAATTAAAAAAGCTAATAAATTAACTAACCTAGGTTAATTATCCTGGGGGTAGAAACGATGTGGTTTAGGCAGGGTAATGGCCTTTTTCTTAGGAGATTTATACTTAAGTATTTAGAAATGAAAGCCATGATGCCTGCAAGTTACTTTCAAACAGTTCAGGAAAAAAGTTTATCTATACATCCTCAGTTCTGCTATAATGCTGGCTGAATCTGTTCCAAAGCAACTGACATATTAACAGTTTGATCACAGAGAATTTCATGTGTGCTGATACGCGATTTTGATATCAAGGATTACAATGTGTGTACAGAAAACTGCACCCAGCTGCAGAAATATACAAGATGAATCCCAACACAACACTCAAACCCCTGCCTGCTACCTCGGTTCACCACGTGTGTTCTCAGCTGCATTTACCTCCTCTAGTGCTACGACTTTCCATCCAGTTTCACAAAGCCCTTTTCCACTGCTTCATAATAGCCCAGGAGCTCCACCCTTCCAACAACCACCTTTGTAAGCAAGCCACACATCTTTTTTTTTTTTTAAGCAGAGTGCCATATTTAAAGTAGTGATGTATTTCTTAACTACTTAATATATGTACAGTCGTCCTACCACTTTTTATTATGTTCCTATCTTTCAAGTGTTTGTTACTCAAGAGGTTTTTAAATGTTGTGCCCCTCACCCCATCTTCCCCAGAAACACTATGGTTTTTACTTCAGGATTTGCTTAGCACAGTGGTTTTTAGAAATGCATGTTTCACTTCATGGTAGAACTGACTTTACAAGGATAAAGCAAATATGGCAAAAGTCACAAACAGGGAGTGAAGGATATACCTAAGTGAAGGATATACAGGTTTTTAAAATTTCCTAAGGTGTAAAAAAAATCAGCATATGAGAGGGAGACAAGAAGACACAGCAGAAGGACTTGCGCTTACCTCCTCTCACAAAAACACCAAAATCAGAACCACCTGCTCAGCAACTATCACCAAAAAAGACTGGACCCTATCAAAAAAGATACTCCACATCCAAAGACCAAAAAAAAAGTCACAATGAGATGTTCTTCCAACGACAAACCAGGAAGAAATAGCCAATATGAACAGACTAATCATAAGTACTGAAATTGAAACTGTCATTTAAAAACCCAACAACAGAAGTCCAAGGCTTGATGACTTCACAGGTGAATTCTATCAAACATTTAGAGATGAGTTAACACCTATCCTTATGAAACTCTTCCAAAAAACTAAGGAGGAAGGAACACTCCCAAACTCATTCTATTAGGCCACCATCACCCTGATACCCAAACCAGACAAAATCAATACACAAAAAGAAAATTACAGGCCAACATCACTGATGAATACAAATGCAAAAACCCTCAACAAAATACTAGCAAGCCAAATCCAACAATACATTGAAAAGATCATACACCATGATCAAGTGGGATTTATCCCAAGGATGCAAAGATTTTTCAATATCCACAAAACAATGAGTGTGATACACCATATTAACAAACTTAAGAATAAAAACCATATGATTATCTCAATAGATGCAGAAAAAGCTCTTAACAAAATTCAACACCAGTTTATGATTAAAAAAAAATTAAAAAACAACAACAAACACTCTCCAGAAAGTAGACACAGAGGGAACCTACCTCAACATGCTGCTGCTGCTGCTAAGTCGCTACAGTCGTGTCGGACTCTGTGCGACCCCAGATATGGCAGCCCACCAGGCTCCCCCGTCCCTGGGATTCTCCAGGCAAGAACACTGGAGTGGGTTGCCATTTCCTTCTCCAATGCATGAAAGTGAAAAGTGAAAGTGAAGTCACTCAGTCATGTCCAACTCCTAGCGACCCCATGGACTGCAGCCTTCCAGGCTCCTCCGTCCATGGGATTTGCCAGGCAAGAGTACTGGAGTGGGGTGCCATTGCGTTCTCCACCTCAACATAATAAAGGCCATATATGACAAACCCACAGCTAACATCATACTCAATGGTGAAAACATGAAAGCATTTCCTCTAAGATCAGGAACAAGACATGGATGTCTACTCCTGCCACTTTAACATAGCTTTGTGGCTCAGAGGTTAAAGCATCTGCCCGCAATGCGGCAGACCTGGGTTCAGTCCCTGGGTCAGGAAGATACCCTGGAGAAGGAAATGGCAACCCACTCCAGTATTCTTGCCTGGAGAATCCCATGGACAGAGGAGCCTGATGGGCTACAGTCCATGGGGTCGCAAAGAGTCGGACACGACTGAGCGACTTCACTGTTCACTTTGCAAGTCCTAGCCATGACAAACAGGAAAAAAAGAAATGAAAGGAATCCAAACTGGAGAAGAAGTTAAACTGTCTCTGTTTTCAAATGACATGATACCATACATAGAAGATCCTAAAGATGCTAGTAATACCAGAAAACTACTAGAGTTCATCAATGAATTCAGCAAGGTTACAAGATACAAAATTAATACAGAAATCTCTTGCATTTCTATATACTAACAACAAAAGATCAGAAAGAGAAATTAAGGAAGCAATTCCACTTACAATTGCATCAAAAAATAAAATACCTAGGAATAAACCTACCTAAGGAGGCAAAAGATCTGTACTCTAAAAAACTATAAGATGCTAATAAAAGAAACTGAAGATAACACAAGCAGATGCAAAGATATACCACGTTCTTGGATTGGAAGAATCAACACTATCAGGACACTTACACTAACCAAGGCAATCTATAGATTCAGTATAATCCCTATCAAATTACCAATGGCATTCTTCAACAAGCTAGAACAAACTTTTTTTTTTAATTTGTATGAAAATACAGAAGGCCCTGAATAGCCAAAGCAATCCTGAGAAAGAAAAATGGAGCTGGCTCCCTGACTTTGAACTACAAAGCTACACTAATCAAAACAGTATGGTACTGGAACAAAAGTAGAAATATAGATCAATGGAACGGGAAGCCCAGAAATAAACCCACACACCTATGGTCAATTAATCTAGGACAAAGATGGCAAGAATGAACAATGCAGAAAAAAGTCTCTTCGGTAAGTGGTGCTGGGAAAACTGGACAGCTACCTGTAAAAGACAGCTACATGTAAATCAGAACATTCTCTAACACCAAACACAAAAATAAACTCAAAATTGATTAAAGACCTACAGGTAAGGCCAGATACTATAAAACTCTTAGAGGAAAACATAGGCAGAACACTCTTTGACATAAATCACAGTAATATCTTTTTGGATCCACCTCTGAGAGTAACAAAAATAAAAACAAAAATAAACAAATGGAACCTAAGTAAACCTAAAAAGCTTTCACAGCAAAGGAATCATAAACAAAATGAAAAGAGAATCCATACAATGGGAGAAAATATTTGCAAAGTGACTGACAAGGAATTAATCTCCAAAATATACAAACAGCTCATGCAACTCAATATTAAAGAACAGCCCAATCAAGAAGTGAGTGCTCAGTTGCTCAGTCGTGCCGACTCTCTGATACCCGTGAACTGTAGCCTGCAGACTCCTCTGTCCATGGGATTTTCCAGGCAAGAACTGTAGAGTGGGTTTCCATTTCCTTCTCCAAAGAAGTGGGTGGAAAATCTAACTACGCATGTCTCCAAAGAAGACCTACAGATGGCCAAAAGTCACACAAAAAGATGCTCATATCACTAGAGAAATGCATATCAAAGCTTCAGTGAGGCACCACCTCACATCAGTCAAAACGGCCAACATCAAAAAGTCTACAAATAAATGCTGGAGAGGGTGTGGAGAAAAGGGAACCCTCCTATATTGTTGGCAGGAAGGTAAACTGGCACACCCAATATGGACAACAGTATGGAGGTTCCTTAAAAAAATACCTACCATATGATCCAGCAATCCCAGTTCTGGGCATGTATCTGGAGAAAACTATAATTTGAAAATATACATGCACCCCAGTGTTCACTGTAGCCCTATCTGCAATAGCCAAGACAACCTAAATGTCCAGTGACAGATGAATGGCTAAAGAGGGTGTGGTACATATCAATATATACAACGAAATATCAGTCATCAGTTCAGTTCAGTCGCTCAGTCATGTCCGACTCTTTGTGACCCCATGAATCGCAGCATGCCAGGCCTCCCTGTCCATCACCAACTCCTGGAGTTCACTCAGACTCACATCCATCGAGTCAGTGATGCCATCCAGATTGGGCACCTATTGACCTGGGGAGTTCCTCTTTCAGTATCCTATCATTTTGCCTTTTCATACTGTTCATGGGGTTCTCAAGGCAAGAATACTGAAATGGTTTGCCATTCCCTTCTCCAGTGGACCACATTGTGTCAGACCTCTCCACCATGCCCACCCGAGTTGGGTGGCCCACAGGGCATGGCTTAATTTCATTGAGTTGGACAAGGCTGTGGATAAAAAAGAATGAAATAATGCCACTTGCTGCAACATGAAAGGACCTGGAGATTATCACACCAAATGAATTAAGTCAGAGAAAGACAAATACCATATATTTATATGTGGAATCTAACATGTTGTTGGCATGTTTGAACTTATTTACAAAGCAGAGACAGACTCACAGGCTTTGAGAACAAATTTATGGTACCAAAGGGGAAAGGTGAGGAGGAGAAATAAATTAGGAGTTAGGTATTAACATATACAAACTACTATGTATAAAGCAATCAACAAGGACCTACTGTATAGCACAGGGAACTCAATATTCTATAATAACCTATATGAGGAAAAGAATCTGGAAAAGAATGGATATATGTATATGCATAACAGAAGCACTTTGCTGTTCATCTGAAACTAACAATACTGCAAATCAACTATACCCCAGGATAAAAGAAAAATAAAAAAAAAATGTATCCTATGAATTAAGGAACATAACTGAAATAACAGAGATGGGAAAAACCATAAGGTAAGCATTAAGGACTTTGCAAAAGCAAAAAATAATTGAGACAATGTGTTATATTTAGGGGGATGAAGCAGCATGATGGCTAAAGGTCATTCTTTAACAGAAAGAAAACACGATGCTCAAAAATTAGAAGCCCATTTATATAAGAAAATTGTACAGGCTTAAAGGAAAGTGATTTTGCAAAAATAACAATCCTTGTGGTGAGCCATGCAGGGCCAGAAAAACCTCACACAGAATGCTACGTACCCCAGGCTCAGCCCTCACATGCAAAGCCATTCAGTTTTCCAAATCTCCTCACCACACTTCAGGAACCCAGCCAGGGAGCTGAGGCCTGGCAGGATTGAACAGGAGGGCTGATCCCAGGGGTAAGCAATTAAAGAGAGGGGGCGATCAACATGGACAGGTGCCTTATTTCTCAGCTTGCTCTCCTTCCATCTCCAAGTCCCCCCCTTGCCTTGGGCCTGTCACAGGTACCCACGGTCCCTGCCTAGCCTCCAGCTGCTAAGACAACTTATGTGGAGGGATGGATATGACAGCAGGAAGAACAGACGTGGCAATCTGCTTTGTGCACCTTCAGCCAGTCATTCAATAGATATTGGTGGAACATAACTTGGCAGCCTGGAGCCCGATGCTGGGCTGGGGCAAAGGAACTTGCACTAACAGATTACTGAGTTGGCAGCTCACTTAACCCAGGGAAGCTAGAGGGCAATGCTGAGCCTGGCTGTGGATGCAGAGTCGGTCTGAACCCCATGCCTGGTGGGCCAGGGCCTCCCAAGGCTGACGTTTCATAAGCTCCTGTGCTAGGCGAGATGTACTCTGTCTTATCTCCTACATACAGGGCTGCCTGTCTTCTCTTTCGTTCAAAATGTGGAATGACCACCCCTCGCCCCAGCATATTTGGACTTCATTAACCACCACTTCTCCAGAGAAAAGACAACATCCGCTGCCACTGTTGCTGCCTGCGAGAAAGCTGATCTCAGAAAACCGAAAGCGGAGAAAGCAATGGTCTTGAACCAAAACAATCTCTTTCTAATGGGAAATACGTGACTTTCCTTCCTCCTTTTCTCCCTCCTTGCTGGGTGGTTCCCAACCAACAATTTCCTCCTGAGGTCTTGATTTCATAATCAGTGACTGATGCAAAGGTCCTGTTACCGCTTCTTTGACCTCAAGTGGGGAGCTCTGTACCAGTTCTCCCCTATCAGAAGAAATGTGCCTTGATTTTCAGCCTTTCCTTCAGCTTCTGCCCATCAGCATACACACAGGCCCTCATTCCAGTCAGAGGTACAAAGGAAGCCTGTCTCACGAAAAACGGCAAGAGTCCAGGAGTGCTCGTGGTCCCCACTTCTGCAGTAGGCCTCCAACCCCAAACGGAAGAAACCTCAGAAGCTTACAGGGTTCAGATTCTAACCCCAGGAATGTCAACAGCCCATATCATTCGACTAGGTCTTACATAGCTTTGAATTGTCGTAACATCACCTGGGATGAGAGTCTATCCAAAGCCAAGGAAGAAAGGGTCAGGATCAAGAAACCTGAGGCAGGAAGAAATTAATCCTGGTGATTTCAAGTCAGCCATATGCCAATCCATGGCTGAATTCCAATGCATTAATTTTACATGGAAGAAACTCTCCATTTCACAGACGCCGTATCATTTTGCACCAGGCAGTGGTGTGGTGTGATGTGGGAAGGACCACAGACATCGGATGCAGGCAGAGCCGGCTTGCCTCTGGGTTCTGCCCCCACCTCTGCTCTGTGACTTAAGATGACTTCACCGCCCCGTGCCTCTGTCTGCCTCCTGACTGTGAATGCTGTTGAAGGGATTAGATAATTCCTGGTCCACGGTGGGCATTCGGTAAGCGGTGGGTGTTAAGACTTCCCCTCCTACTCAAGTCTCCATCAGCTTTCAAGAGAAGAAACAGAAGTCACAGCAGATGGTCACCAACTGACTTGTCTCTGAAAACCCCAAGTAGGTGAATCACCAACAGCCTGCGAAAGAGTCTGCCAATATGGGAACTAAAGAAATCTACCGGTTGTAATCCACCAACTTTTGATCAAAAGTACAGGGAAAGGCCATGGCCGAATTACATCACTCGGAGAGGCTTGCTTGCCTTGGCTATCAGAACCAGCCTTCTCTTGGCCTCTATGAGCCGGCCATCCCTAATACTGCTCTTCCTGTTTCAAAACTACACTCCAAATTCTCCACTCTCATTCTCCTCGGTCACTTTCCCACCAGTGGCTGGAGCCATTTATTATTTGCATGAGTCAGATGACCTGGGCAGTCCTCCAAGTTATGCCTCAGATGCCACACCTGGCCCTGTCTCCCTGGGCCTCCATGTCACCGTTGTTAAAAAGAAAACAGTTTGTGTTTTGTTGACTGTAGGGAGAATATATGGAGGTTAAAACTTGTGCATGTGAGTGATTTTAAATACTATGGTCATTTGAAGTATGCACTAAATTAAATAAGGGGTTTAGATGTAACTGAGGCACTGGCTAGAAGTTGAGGGTGGGTGGGAGGGTGAAGTTGCTCAGTCGTGTCCGACTCTTTGCGACCCCATGGACTGTAGCCTACCAGCCTTCTCCGTCCACGGGATTCTCCAGGCAAGAATACTGGAGTGGGTTACCATTTCCTTCTACCAGGGGATCTTCTCGACCCAGGGAATGAACCCGGGTCTCCCGCATTGGAGGCGGACGCTTTAACCTCTGAGCCACCAGGGAAGTAGTCACCAGGAAGCAGAGGTTGAGGGAGGAACAGGTAATTCACCCCTAATCAGGAAGAACAAAGGAAAAAGAGACATCCTATAAACAGCGGCAGGTGTCCCACCCCTCAGCCATCCCCATATAAACACACACGCGTGCAGGAATTTTCCCCGGACACCCACAAAATAACTCTGCAGAAAATGGAGCTGTTGAAAGTAGATCTCAAAAAACCAGTCCGGCAAGGCTGAATCACAGGTATCATCCATCGTAGGTTCAAAGATCTACCGGGCTCAGGCCAATACACAGGCCCTCAGTTGCACGGTGAGACTGTTATGTCACCTTCAAAGAGTGGGTTGGGGTGGGGGAGGCTGATTTCCAAGCATGACATTACCTTTTCCCTTAATTAGGCAGAGGAAGAAAATTTAGTTCCTAGAGACCCAAAGAACAGAGTCAAAGCTCTAAATGATGGGTTGGACACAATAAAAAAGCAATATTCTGGCTGCCAATCTCTCCCACCCGGCTCGCAGAGTCAGCATCTGGGCCTGCTTTCAATAGCAGCTTTGTAGCCCAGATGGCCGGCACCACCACCATCCCAGGGACTCCCTGCTCCAGATAAAGACTGAGTGTGTCCGCGAGTGAGTGTGTGAGACAGACAGAGAGGACGGAGCAAGAGTGCGTGTCAGAGAGAGCGGGAGCCTGTACCTCTCTTGACCCTGAAGCCCTGGTCCTCACTCATCTACGGACCCAACCATACTTCAAACTGTAGCTCCAATGAAAAATAACATTCTTTATGCCCCTACCGTCTTCTCTGATTCTTCCTACAGATGCTCAACCCCAAACCTGTATCCGAAAGTATATACTCTCTTATTCCCATATAGCACTCTGAGAATCACTGAACATTCCCTGTCCAAGAGTATGTGTGTGTGTAATCAGGTCCACTTTTCCCTCTCATCCGTCCAAGTGTGTGTGTGTGTGTCTGTGTGTGTGTGTGCGCGTGCGTGCGTGTAACCAGGGTCCACTCCTCCGTCTCATTCCCTTTCAGCACACAGACCACTCACGCCCTGGCGGATGACCCACAGGGGTGGATTCTCTCCTCCCCATCCCCTCTTGCACTCTCGCAGGCACACACACCAACATGTTGTTACCTGCACCAGGTGGGGAAGATGAATGAAATACCCGCACCCGAGGCAGTAAGCGCCTGGGGAGGTTTGGGGAGAAGGGGGAGGGGAGGACTCGGAGGACACAGTGGGAGAAATGGGGCGCAGATGGGCAGTCACAGAGACGACAGTGTCTCCTATGTAAGAACTTCTGTGATACGATCTGATTTGGGTAAAGAAGCCAGTATTCACTTTACTACTGGTGGGTATCATAGGTTTAGGAAGGCAAAAGTCTTGGTGGACCAAGATTAAACAGCAACACAGAGCAGACCTGCCTCCATAGCAGGATAAAGGTTGAGACACTCAACTGAAACTGGGAGACAGAAGCCTAGCCCCAGTGACATCTGCCACTACCTGAGTATCCGAGGGCCTGTGTGTCACCTCTGCAGACCGAGACTCCCCCAGCCCTCACACAAGGGACAGGCTCTCTGAGGCCTTCGTCCCAGTGTTGACCTTTGTGGCCCTGGGAACCCCAGGAGCATTCATTCACTCATTCATCCCATCTTTTAGGTGCCTCATCACACAATTTTTACTCAATACAGATACTATCAGAATTTTTTTTTTTTTTTTTTTTACAGAAAGTAAAGTGCCATTCGGAACTAGGAAAACGATGATAGAGAATTATGGGCAGGAAACAGCAGCTTTCCAAAAAAACAAAAATCATCAATCATAATTAAAAACACACTCTGCCTCCTGCCCACCCCACTTTTCCCCACCCATTCTTTCCCCTCTCTGCACACAGTTAACACAACAAGTTAGGAGGGCAGATGTTCAGGTCATGCTGTATATAAAGACAACCAGACTCACAGCCACATATTTATCAGCTAGTTAATATTTCCAAATTACTTAATCATCTTTGTCCTGTTTGCTCATGTATAAATGGGGTATAAATGATCATCCAATTAGAACAGCGGTGAGAATTAAGTGAACCAGCATTATAGTAAAACACCTACACAAAGCAGGTGTCCAAATGCCTGTTAAATCCCTTCTTTCCACACTCTCTTAATCTGAAAGCCATTACAAATACACACTTGTGTACGGGTGTGTCTCCACACACAAACACGTACATACATACCCACAAAACCATGCTCACCAGCTGTGACTAATAAGGCAGGGGGAGGGGCCCAGCTCTGAGGTACTTTTCAGTATTATTAACTCCACCTGTGGTTAGCCCAGAATTTTTTTTCCTCCTCCTCTTTCCCTCTCTCTCTACCAGTGCAACCACTGCTAAATCAGACCCTGTGAATGCTCCCTCTCCATTTCTTCTAGTTACTCTTAAACACTTTTCAGAAAGAATTTCATGTGCACATCTATTTACAGAAGGAATAAGGAATATTATGAGTTACAAAACAGTATGTTTTTCTCTAGCGATAAAGGTTACTTCAGTCAAAAATGAACAGTTTTCCTGTCTGGGAGTCCCAACCATATGTCAGTTAAGCAGCCTATGTGATGAGCATTAAAAAACAAAAAATAGAAAATGACAGTATGTACATGTGAAAGGGATTAGTTCTATTTCATGAAGCTTTAATTTCAGTTACATATGTATGTATGGAGCAAACTGATTGGTATGTACAATGAATTTCATATGTTGGGTCACAGTCAAAAAAGTTTGAAAGCCAGAGGGAAGGGGCCAAGGAATCGCCAGGAGTCAGAAAGGTCTAGTCTCCCCACAGCTGTCCCTATTTCTTCCTGGGCCTTGCTGGGTTCCAATCCTGCCCATCTTCTGACATCCCAAGATCCTCACCCCTTTTCCTTTCCCTTTCACTCCATCGCACCCTTTCATGTTTTTCAGAAAGGTTTCTACAGCTCCTCCTTGGAGGACCAGGTAGAGAACTAGAGAAAAAAGCTGACACTCCACAAATTAAACACTCCACATTCCAGCAACTTCAGTGGACTGAGAACAGAAGGAACCATCTGGGTTTTCTTAACCCCAATTCCATGGACAGAGGAGCATGGCAGGCTCAGGTCCGTGGGGTTGCGAGGAGTCCTAGACGACTGAGCGACTAACACTTTTCAGAGCCATGAGCTCTCCTCCCTCCACTCCTGAGAGCAGAGCCCTTCCCCGACCACTTGAGGCTCTCCGAAGGAGGTTTTAGCAGCGACTGAACAACAACTTAACGCCTTCACTTTTGAACCCCAGGAATTCGCTCACCAGTAAAATGCACACTTCCTTACCGGATGGTTCGGTTAAAGATTATGCGAGATCACCCTTTAACTCTCTAAAAACACCGCAAAGAGCCTACAGGGGAGGTTTCTCTTTTAATCCATCTCCAGCTTAATCCCTCCGTGCCATCCCTTAATGCTCCAGGCGTTAATTCCTCAAAATAATGCCGTCAGAGAGACTGAACTTGGGCGCTCACAAAGTTACCAGGCGGAGAGGGATGGGGAGCGAGGGCGGGAAGCAGAGAAGCTGGAGGCTTAGGGTTCCGATCGGACGATCTGCTTCCGAAGGAATTCACCTGGA
>SJYQ01001494.1:355911-388189 GCA_006410935.1 Redunca redunca
ACCCGCTTCGCGGAACTGCGTGCCGGGTTTGGGATTTCACGGATGCATCGGCGCTCTCCGGGATGGGGAAAAGTGCGGTGACCGGGACGCGCAGCCACTTGCATCTGTCTACCTGTGCTTTCTCACCTAGGATTCCGTGGGATGACCGTACCGCCGTGAACTGTTTTTCGCCACCATTATTTTGAAAGTCCCCTGGACATGCAGACCATGACAGATAGGTGTTACATAACCCCCGATGTGCTGCCAGAGCTCCCCGGCGCTGCGAGTGAAGCAGAAGAGGGGAGCCGTGGCTGCCCGCGTTGCTTGCAGTTGGGATGTGGCCTGATCCCCTGAAGCTGTGGGCTTTGGTGTCCGGCCTGGAGCAATTGTGTGTATCCCTCTGTCGGTGTGCCCTTGAATGGGCTGGAGAGTGCCTGACCCCGGTCTTCCTGGACCCTGGTTGGGGCGCCATCCATTGCAGTGACTGAGTCTCTACAGACAGTGGTGGACCGTCACTTGCCCTTGGCGCGGGATGGGGGGTCGGGGTGGAGAGGTTGCACTAAATAATCGCCATGAGGAAAGCAGTCCCTATTCTTTAGGGTAGAATGCTGCCTGGATTCTGTATTGTTCTGAATTTTGGTCTGGAAGCAGCAACCTTGGGTCATCACTGATGATCTCCTTGAGAAGAGGGGTTAGATGGTGTTATCACTGCCCTTCTGTCTCGTAAATATGACTCTTTATAACATCCCCTGGGTAACAACCAGTAAACAAATCCACTGGGTACTTCTGAGGGCAGGCAAAAACCCCAGGCTGTCCTGAACCGTGGAGAAACTGGGTGTCTGAACTAGTCTCTCTCCTCATCTTATTCTTTCTCATTATCTTAATGGCTCTTGCTATTTTCCCCACCTCCTCTGATGACATAACTACCAGATTTACCCCAAGGGTTGAGGCATTCAAAATGTTACTTCTAAATAGAAAATGAGGGTTCATGCTGCTGCTGCTGCTAAGTCGCTTCAGTCGTCTCCGACTATGTTCGACCCCGTAGACGGCAGCCCATGAGGCTCCCGCGTCCCTGGGATTCTCCAGGCAAGAACACTGGAGTGGGTTGCCATTTCCTTCTCCAATGCATGAGTCGCTCAGTCGTGTCTGAGTCTTAGCGACCCCATGGACTGCGGCCCACCAGGCTCCTCTGTCCATGGGATTTTCCAGGCGAGTGCTGGAGTGGGGTGCCATTGTCTTCTCAGATGCGGGTTCATAGAATATCCTTAATCCATTCCCAAAGCCATCAGCTTTAGTCTGACTTTCCTATCCCCCCACCCACCCCCCCACATCAAGGGACTTCCTTTTTCTGATTTTTTGTGTGGACTCACCCCACCCAGAATCCCCTGGTTTTAATACTCTCAAGTTGTATATATATACACCAGGAAATAAACTCATAATCTCCATCCCAATTGATTTTCTGTATAAACAGAAGACCAAAATGTTCAGCTTTTCCAGTCTTCACTTAAGCAGGAGGTCTAGCTCACCAGCCATCATGTCATTCTTTAGACCTGTGGGTGGTCAGTCACGTCTGACTCTCTGTGACCCCCATGGACTGTACTCTGCCAGTCTCCTCTGTCCATGGGATTTCCCAGGCAAGAATACCGGAATGGGTCGCCATTTCCTTCTCCAGGGGATCCTCCCTACCCAGGGATCAAACCTGCATCTCTTGTATTGGTTCTTTACCACTGAGCCCCCAGGGAAGCCCTGCATAATGGGTGCTCAACAAATATTTGTCAACTAAGTAAATGAATGAAAGTAGAGGCTTAAGCCTCTATACAACTGGCCCCTCCCACCAGGCTTAATCTAACATCTTGCACACAGAGCTCAAAAATGTTAATGATGCTGATGACACCCTGCTTAACACATTCACAGTATGAAAGAGGCTCTGTACCTGACCATCAGATTGATCTTTTCTGTGTCTGTTGAATTTCACAGGATGATAGGAAGGGAACTAATTGAACTTAGCTGTTGGAATAGAACTGGTGAGAAACTAGTGTGGAAGACAAGAAGAAATAAAGATCTGTCACATTCAGAGACCTGAGGATAATGTTGAACTTATTTTATTTTCTGGTGATACCACGTAGCACTGTTGTCATTGTTCAGCCTCTAAGTCATCTCCAACTTTTTATATGACTCCATGGATTGCAGCATTCTAGGCTTCCTTGTCCTTCACTGTCTCCTGGAGTTTGCTCAAGCTCATGTCCATTGAGTCGGTGATGCCATTCAACCATCTCATCCCCTGTCGCCCCTTTTTCTTGCCCTTAATCTTTCCCAACATCAGGGTCTTCTCTAATTTGACTCTCCACATCAGGTAGCCAAGTATTGGAGCTTCAGCTTCAGCATTAGTCCTTCCAATGAATATTCAGGGTTGATTTCCTTTAGGACTGACTGATTTGATCTCCTGGTGTCCAAGGGATTCTCAAGAGTCTTCTCTAGCACCACAGTTTGAAAGCATCAATTCTTTGGCACTCAGCCACACAGCATACAAAATCTTTATTCCCCAACCAGGGACTGAATCCATGCCCTCTGCAATGGAAGCATGGCATCTTAGTCAGCAGACTACCAGGGAAGTCCCAACGTTAAATTTTTTAATGAGTTCCCCTAGAATCCCATATATCTCAAATTTTAAATGAAATTATTTTACTTTTCCAAATACCAGTATGTCTACATTATGTAAAACACATTGCATAAAACATATCTATATTATGTATCTATAATATATAAAAATACAATGTATATAAGATATATTAAATATTTTTGCTTTATCATCTCATCACTGAGTTGGCCCCTGTTAACATTTTGTTTAGTCTATCTCATCAATTGTAGGGTGCAAAATTTTTCACTTGTTAGGATTGCTATGGTGGCTCATATATGCTGCCAGCCCTGCTGAGGTCTAGGTCTCACAGGGGAGATGTGTGTCTGTTTTTGCAGCCATCTGAGGCAACACCAACCTGAGTTGATGCTCTGAGTTAAACTGCCCTGAGTTAAATTCTCTGCTGGAGGTTCTTTGGACCATGCTGGTAGTGTGAATTCAAAATGCAAGCTAGTGCGAGTCCTACCTTATAATTCTTAGGTGAGATTTTTTTTTTTTCTTCTCTGAACCCAGTGACAAAGTTGAGACAAGCAAGCTCCCTTGCCCAGGCTTCTCTACATGGGAGGTTTATTTGTCGAAGCTATGTAGACAACATCATATTACACTCAGCATAATGGACATTTTTTATTCTCAGTGGTATGTGAAAATAACAGTAAAATAATGGTGTATCTTAAAATAAATTATAGATTTAGATGTTTTTCTTCCTGGGTGTTTACATGTTGAAATCATACTGCATATCAATTTTGTATTCTTTTTTTCACTTATCAAACTGTGAACAATTTGCCATTCTATTAGAAACTTTAGACACATCATTTTAATGGTTCCCCTTGTATGCATTCTGAAAATTTATTTACCCATTCTCATTGTTGGACAATCAAGCTTTCCCCTTTTTTTGCTGTGGCTGAATTTCACTCTGAACTCACAATAGGTACTTACTCTATGCCAAGTCCTGCTGTGAAGAAAACAGACATCCCTTCCCATCAGGCTTTCAGCCTAGCAGACAAGGCAGCTACCAGGGAAAAAATGAAATCTAGAATGAGGGGCGACAAAAAGGGCAAGTACAATGGGTCACTCAGGCTGCTGACTTATGACCGATGGCCAGAGGTGGCAATACTGGCTTAAGGTGCATCCATGTTTTGATTGTACTGCCAAATTGTTGAGTCACAAGTGTGCAAGGGCCTCAATCTCACTTCCCTCTCATCCCAAACAGATAGTGCCATTTAAAATCTTTTTTTTTTTTTTTTTTTTTTTGCCAGTTGTCAAATGGCCGTGGTATTTTAAATTAATCTTTTGTGACTGAATCTAATCATGGTTTTGAAATAAATGTTGGTGATTTGTGGTTCCTCTTCAGGGTAGTGTCAGAAGACACTGTCTGAAGAATTGTTATCAACTGGCATGAGTTCTTTATGCAGCAAGAATATTCATCTTGTATGTATGTTATTAATGTATAATATTAATATATGTGTGTGTGCGTGCGTGTGCTGTGTGCTCAGTCCCTCAGTCGTGTCCAACTCTTTGTGACTCCATGGACTGTAGCCCGAGAGGCTCCTCTGTCCATGGGATTCTCCAGGCAAGAATACTGGAGTGACATGCCATTTCCTATTCCAGGGGATTTTCCCAACCCAGGGATTAAACCTGCATTTCTTGAGTCTCCTGAATTGGCAGTCAGGTCCTTTACCACTGAACCACCTGGGAAACCACATATATAAATTCACACATAAATTTCTATACTAGGAGAGGTAGTCTTCTTTCCTTATTCATTTTTTTTAAAGTCACGGCTATTTCTTTGACAATCATTTTTCCATGTGAAATTTAAAATTATTTTATCTAATTTCCAAAAAACTATGAATTATTTTCAGGTCAAACTGAATGAGATTTAACCCCTAAATAATGCAGGTTTGAACCACATGACATCTGCTGGATCACCAAAAAAAGTAAGAGAGTTCCAACAAAACATCTATTTCTGCTTTACTGACTATGCCAAAGCCTTTGACTGTGTGGATCACAATAAACTGGAAAATTCTAAAAGAGATGGCAATACCAGACCACCTGACCTGCCTCCTGAGAAACCTGTATGAAGGTCAGGAATCAACAGTTAGAACTGGACATGGAACAACAGATTGGTTCCAAATAGGAAAAGGAGTACGTCAAGGCTGTATATTGTCACCCTGCTTATTTAACTTCTCTGCAGAGTACATCATGAGAAACGCTGAACCGGAAGAAACACAAGCTGGAATCAAGATTGCTGGGAGAAATATCAATAACCTCATATATGCAGATGACACCACCCTTATGGCAGAAAGTGAAGAGGAACTCAAAAGCCTCTTGATGAAAGTGAAAGAGGAGAATGAAAAAGTTGGCTTAAAGCTCAACATTCAGAAAACTAAGATCATGGCATCCAGTCCCATCACTTCATGGGAAATAGATGGGGAAACAGTGGAAACAGTGGCAGACTTTATTTTGGGGGGCTCCAAAATCACTGCAGATGGTGACTGCAGCCATGAAATTAAAAGACACTTACTCCTTGGAAGGAAAGTTATGACCAACCTAGATAGCATATTCAAAAGCAGAGACATTACTTTGCCAACAAAGGTCCATCTAGTCAAGGCTATGGTTTTTCCAGTGGTCATGTATGGTTGTGAGAGTTGGACTATAAAGAAAGCTGAGCCCTGAAGAATCGATACTTTTGAACTGTGATGTTGGAGAAGACTCTTGAGAGTCCCTTGGACTGCAAGGAGATCCAACCAGTCCATCCTAAAGGAGATCAGTCCTGGGTGTTCATTGGAAGGACTGATGCTGAAGCTGAAACTGCAATACTTTGGCTACCTGATGCGAAGAGCTGACTCATTTAAAAAGACACTGGTGTCGGGAAAGATTGAGGGCAGGAGGAGATGGGGACGACAGAGGATGAGATGGTTGGATGACATCACTGACTCAATCAATGGACATGAGTTTGGGTGAACTCTGGGAGTTGATGATGGACAGGGAGGCCTGGCGTGCTGCGATTCATGGGATCGCAAAGAGTTGGACACGACTGAGCGACTGAACTGAACTGAACTGAACTAATGAAGGCAAAACTTCAGTGTGAGGATCTTGTCATTGGATCAGAAGTAGGAAGAAATGACTGAGAATGTTTGGGCGAATTTCTTGGGACTTCTTGAGCCCACCCCGTGGAGTAGAGAGAGAGAGAGTCAAGAATGAGACACAACAGACCCAGCCCTTAGAATGAGTCTTTTTCATCCATAATTTCTTCCTTTTAAAGTAGTGAGTGTGTATGTGTTTGTGTATGTGAGAAAGAGACACAGACACAAAGAACCTCATTTTTGTGGCTGCAGGGCTGTCCTTGGACCTGGTCACATAGGCAATACTGCTGTAATTGTAGAGATCCTGGGGATGGTCAAATGCCACGTAAATTCTTCCAACTGTGCCCACAGAGAAAAGAATCAGTCTAATGAATCTATATCATTTTAAACTCTCTGCTCCTTAAAGTATGGGAAGGACACCAGACATCTCTAAATTATTGGGATTTCAGGTTAGAACTTTGTTCCTGTTCTAAGAAGAACACAGTCTTGTCAGTGGACAAGTAGTTTATCTCTGTTTTAACAGCCATTTTGATGACTATCCTAGTTCTAGCAAACAGGCAACTATGGCAAGAGGAGCAATTCATTAGAATCTGATTTATTATATAGTTTTATAGTAGGTTTCAAATAAATAGGTTAAGGATTTTTACTAATGACACCAAAGTATTCCTGGGTTAAAGGACATGTTATCCACGATGGGCTGTAAAATATTCTAGCACCCACCCCCAAGGAAGGTGCAAATGTAAGTGAAACAAGATTGTAAAATTGCTCCTAATTTTTGGAACCTAGATTATTGGTGCATCAGGACCCATTATACCATATTTCCTCTACTTTTGGTGCATTTGAACATTTCCACAAGAAAAAACAGAACAAGAAAAGTATTCGCGATAGACTCATCAGCATTAAAACTTCCAGGCTTTATCTTAACTGGCCCACAATCTTTCCTTGGAATTCTGTTCTGCTGCAAATGCTATTCATTAGACATAGATGTATAAGCACTTACAAAGGAGAAACGTGGAGGCCAAAGCATTGTTCAGTTCAGTTCAGTCACTCAGTCATGTGTGACTCTTTGCAACCACATGAATCGCAGCACGCCAGGCCTCCCTGTCCATCACCATCTCCTGGAGTTCACTCAAACTCACGTCCATCGAGTCAGTGATGCCATCCAGCCATCTCATCCTCTGTCGTCCCCTTCTCCTCCTGCCCCCAATCCCTCCCAGCATCAGAGTCTTTTCCAATGAGTCAACTCTTTGCATGAGGTTGCCAAAGTACTGGAGTTTCAGCTTTAGCATCATTTCTTCCAAAGAACACCCAGAACTGATCTCCTTCAGAATGGACTGGTTGGATNGGCTTTTGAGTTCCTCTTCACTTTCTGCCTTAAGGGTGGTGTCATCTGCATATCAGGTTATTGATATTTCTCCCAGCAATCTTGATTCCAGCTTGTGCTTCTTCCAGCCCAGTGTTTCTCATGATGTACTCTGCAGAGAAGTTAAATAAGCAGGGTGACAATATATAGCCTGATGTACTCCTTTTCCTGTTTGGAATCAGTCTGTTGTTCCATGTCCAGTTCTAACTATTGCTTCCTGACCCGCATATAGGTTTCTCAAGAGGCAGGTCAGGTGGTCTGGAAATTCACAAAAACAAAATGGCTGTCTGAGGAGGTCTTACAAATAGCTGTGAAAAGAAGAGAAGCCAAAAGCAAAGGAGAAAAGCAAAGATACAAGCATCTGAATGCAGAATTCCAGAGAATAGCAAGAAGAGATAAGAAAGCCTTTCTCAGCGATCAATGCAAAGAAATAGAGGAAAATAACAGAATGGGGAAGACTAGAGATCTTTTCAAGAAAAGTAGAGATACCAAGGGAACGTTTCATGCAAAGATGGGCTCGATAAAGGACAGAAATGGTATGGACCTAACAGAAGCATTGTTAGTGAGTATTGTTAATGATTGATGTGATTATCCGTAGATTGACTGGGGCTGGCGGTGCTGTCTCTGTGCACTCTTTCTTAGTTGAGGGAGGAGCTCGAGATAAAGTCCCCTTTGTGGCTCTTGGCTTTGCTGACCACCCTTGTCATGGGAGAGATTCCCTCATAGCTCAGCTGGTAAAGAATCCTCCTGCAATGAAGGATGACCCCGGTTTGATTCCTGGGTTGGAAAGATCCCCTGGTGAAGGGATAGGCTACCCACTCCAGTTTTCTTGGGCTTCCCTGGTGGCTCAGCTGGTAAAGAATCCACCCACAGTGCAGGAGACCTGGGCTCAGTCCCTGGGTTGGGAAGATCCCCTGGAGGAGGGAAAGGCTACCCACTCCAGTATTCTGGTCTGGAGAATTCCATGGACTATATAGTTCAGGGGACAGCAAGGAGTCGGATATGTCTGACTTTCACTTCTTTTTCACTTGTCTTGGGGAGAGAGGGCTCTTAGAAGCAGGAACACCTGGGACCCCTGCTGGGATGGCTTTAGGACTGGGAGAGCTGTGCCCATCTTTGGACCTGCTCTAGCCAGGGCTGCTGAGGAACTGTCCAGGTTGCTAAGTAATAAATGTCTCATGTCAGTAATGAACGTGTTCTGCTTTTCTTTAAGTTATTGCAAATTTCTGCCCCCAACACCCCTCCCCCGCCCCCACCAGGGTTGAAGCAACATTTCCGGATTTCCGGTTGTGATGAGAGACTGAGCAAGATAAGGACAAGGAAGGCAATGGGGTTGAAGCCTGAGGGACCTTCGAGATATCACTGCCTCGGCTTCCTGTTTCCTCAGTGGGCTGGCAGTGGTGCCTCACCTGTTAACGAGGCCCGCAGGCCCTTTCCTGGAAACCTTGTCTGCTGCTCTCTTGCCTCTGTGGCTGTCCTTCAGTCGTTCCGTCGTGTCTGGCTCTTTGTGACCCCATGGACTGCAGCACGCCAGGCTTCCCTGTCCTTCACCATCTCCCTATTGCCTCTATAGGGCACATGCTGGGGATAAAGGTCAGCTTTTCTCCCCTTCCCAGAAAGTCTGGCAGTAAAAACGCCCAATTCTTACCTGGGAAACCAGACCTCCCAGTGGTTCCCAGTGGGGCAGTCCTATCAAATATACCATGATCCAACACTGGTATTTTTTCAGAGTCTGGATTGACTAACTCTTAATTCAGTCTTCAGGAAAAATGTGGCGGAGCTTCACTTTAGCTTGTTCAAACATTTTTTACATTTCTCCCTCCTTACTGAGGAGAAGATCAGGTCGGCATGTTCCTTCTTGGAGCTCTCACGTTCATTACTGACATGTGACATGTATTACTTAGCAACCTGGACAATTCCTCAGCGGCCCTGGCTAGAGCAGGTCCAAAGATGGGCACAGCTGTCCCAGTCCTGGAGTCATCCCAGCAGAGGTCCCAGGTGTTTCTGCTTCTAAGAGCCCTCTTCCCAAGACAAGTGAAGAAGAAAGTGAAACTCAGACATATCCAACTCTTTGGGATATAGACTCTCAAATATTTTCCATGGCCTTAGTTTTACTTTTGAAAAGGAACAGTATGGATTTTCAATGTAAATGTAAATTTCTACCTCTTGCAAATCCGACTGGAATTAGCTGGATTTTCCTGCTTCTGTTCTTCCCATCAGAGAATGTCAGAGACGTTCAGAGATGTCAAAACTAAAGTGTGGTCAGAGCTCTGAGTTTGGGAGCTTTCTCGTCACTCAGCAGTGTCAGTAGAATGCGAGCTTTCCCTGGGCACCTGATTTCGGAAACCCAGCCCTGAGATTCAAAGGTGAGTTCCTCCTTGTAGATCTCACTCCTGAGGACATGACCTTCCTGCTCTGCAGAAATTCTTGTAACGATATGAGAAATGTTTGAATTTCAAAACAAAAAAAAAAAGTCCAATACTGAGTACTTTTAACAAAGACTGAGATACATTAATTTTATTTTCCCAAGTCCATTCAAAAACAGTTTATGGAACACCCATAATGTGTTCCACTTTAAGAGAAGAATCCTTCCCCCTCTTTTCCTCTTATTGCCATAGATTACTTGGGTTCCCCTTCCGACATCTCATCTCAACTGTGATGGGAAGCTTTGTGCCTGGGATGGGTGCCTATTAACATGCACTGAAGCAAAGATGCAATCTTGCACAGTGTAAAGGGGATAAGGACAAAGAAAAGAATAATGCATGACACCAAAAATAGCAGGGCTGTGGACCAGACAGAAGATGTGCATCTCCTGGGACCCTTGGGCCATCAAGGTCAGCGACCGCACAATCCTGACTGTTCTATTTTCCAGATTGGGAATATTTTTTTTGTACTTGTTATTATACCTAGTTGGGCTTTCCGGGTGGCACTTGCGGTAAAGAACCTGCCTGCCAATGCAAGAGATGCAACAGACGTGGGTTTGATCCCTGGGTTGGGAAGAGCTCCTGGAGGAGGAGGTGGCAACCCACTCCTGTGTTCCTGCCTGGAGAATCCCATGGGCAGAGGAGCCTGGCGGGCTACAGTCCACAGGCCCACAGAGTCAGACTGAAGCAACTTTAGCAGGCACGCATGCATTATAACTAGTTATATCTGAGGCCTTAGCAACAATCATCAGTTCAGTTCAGTTGCTCAGTTATGTCTGACTCTTTGCAACCCTATGGACTGCAGCACACCAGGCCTCCCTGTCTACCACCAACTCCTAGAGCCTACTCAAACTCATGTCCATTGAGTCAGTGATGCCATCCAACCATCTCATCCTCTGTCGTCCCCTTCTTCTCCTGCCCTCAATCTTTCCCAGCATTGGGTCTTTTCAAATGAGTCAGTTCTTCACATCAGGTGGCCAAAATATTGCAGTTTCAGCTTTAGCATCAGTCCTGCCAATGAATACCCAGGACTGATCTCCTTTAGGATGGACTGGTTGGATCTCCTTGCAGTCCAAGGGACTCTCAAGAGTCTTCTCCAACACCACAGTTCAAAAGCATCGATTCTTCAGGGCTCAGCTTTCTTTATAGTCCAACTCTCACATCCCTACATGACCACTGGAAAAACCATAGCCTTGACTAGATGGACCTTTGTTGGCAAAGTAATGTCTCTGCTTTTGAATATGCTGTCTAGGTTGGTCATAACTTTTCTTCCAAGGAGCAAGTGTCTTTTAATTTCATGGCTGCAGTCACCATCTGCAGTGATGTTGGAGCCAAAAAAAATAAAGTCTGCCACTGTTTCCACTGTTTCCCCATCTATTTCCCATGAAGTGATGGGACCGGATGCCATGATCTTTGTTTTCTGAACGAAGGACTGGAAAAGGTCAGTTTTCATTCCAATCCCAAAGAAAGGCAATGCCAAAGAATGCTCAAACTACCGCACAATTGCACTCATCTCAGACGCTAGTAAAGCTCAAAATTCTCCAAGCCAACTTTGAGCTTTAAGCCAACTTTTTCACTCTCCACTCTCACTTTCATCAAGAGTCTTTTGAGTTCCTCTTCACTTTCTGCCATAAGGGTGGTGTCATCTGTATATCTGAGGTTATTGATATTTCTNAGCAATCTTGATTCCAGCTTGTGCTTCCTCCAGCCCAGCATTTCTCATGATGTACTCTGCATAGAAGTTAAATAAGCAGGGTGACAATATACAGCCTTGACGTACTCCTTTCCTGATTTGGAACTAGTCTGTTGTTCCATGTCCAGTTCTAACTGTTGCTTCCTGACCTGCATACAGGTTTCTCAAGAGGCAGGTCAGATGGTCTGGTATTCCTATTTCTTTCAGAATTTTCCACAGTTTATTGTAATCCACACAGTCAAAGGCTTTGCCATAGTCAATTAAGCAGAAATAGATGTTTTTCTAGAACTCTCTTGCTTTTTCGGTAATCCAACAGATGCTGGCAGTTTGATCTCAGGTTCCTCTGTCTTTTCTAAAACCAACTTGAACATCTGGAATTTCACTGTTCCACATCAGGAAATTCCATCTGGAATTTCCACGGTTATGTACTGTTGAAGCCTGGCTTGGAGAATTTTGAGCATTACTTTACTAACATGTAAGATGAGTACAATCGTGTGGTAGTTTGAGCATTCTTCAGCATTGCCTTTCTTTGGGATTGGAATGAACTGAACTTTTCCAGTCCTGTGGCCACTGCTGAGTTTTCCAATTTTGCTGGCATATTGAGTGCAAATTCATCTGCTGAGTGCTAATACACAGAAGGTTAATGGCTCAAGTTTCTGATGGAATTACTGCTGATAACACAAGATCTAAGTCATCATGATGGCATAGTTGCCGCCCTAGGCAAACAGTGCAGTCTTAAATAAAGGTAACCGAGAATTCTAGCAAGGCAGAGAGGAAAGGCGGGGGTGATGGTAAATACAAACGCAGCAACCCTGTGCTCTGCCTGCAGGCCTGTGGTCCAGACTGTTTCAGGTTAGGCTCATCCTCCCTGAGAGCAGAGCCAGTCTCCAGCTGCCCTGGAGAGGTAAGAATGACTAGTTATGACCTCAAGAGGGGAAAATTGGTCAGCACCAAGGCTGTAGTGAAGGAATTATATCCTATGGCCTCCTGGTTTGTAAAGTGAAAGTGAAGTCACTCGGTCCTGTCCGACTCTTTGTGACCCCCATGGACTGCAGCCTGCCAAGCTCCTCTGTCCATGGGATTCTCCAGGCAAGAATACTGGAGTGGGTTGCCATTTCCTTCTCCAGGGGATCTTCCCAGCCCAGGGATCGAACCTGGGTTTCCTGCATTGGAGGCAGATGCTTTAACCTCTGAGCCACCAGGGAAGCCCCCTGGTTTGTAAACAAGAACCCAGTTCCAAAGCCCAGAATTTCAGTGAACAGGAACTTCTTTGTGAAAAAGTGAAAGCATTAGTTGCCCAGCCATGTCCGACTCCTTGTAACCCCATGGACCCCACCAAGCTCCTGTGTCTGTGGGATTCCCCAGGCAAGAACACTGGAGTAGGTTGCTATTTCTTTCTCCAGGGGATCTTCCTAACCCAGGGGATCTTCCTGGAGACCCACGGATCGGACCTAGGTCTCTTGCATTGCAGGCAGATTCTTTACCATCTGAGCCACCAGGGAAGCCTGTGGGATGCCAGATCTCTGACCAAGGTGAGCAGGGAGCTACCCTGTTGAATGACTTGGAAAGTTGGCATAGCAGGAGGGACTGGGAAGGACAAAAGAAGGCTTGGGTGGTGTGCACACCTAAAAAGCTGGGGCATGAGAAGGTGTTTAGCTGAAAAGACACTGTCGTATGCCCCCAGTTACTCTTCTCTTGGATTAAGCTCCTTGTGAGTTCAGGTGGGGAATAGAAAGGGCGTGAGAGGGGATAAAGGAGTGGAAGGATTGTTAAAGAGAGAGAAGGTGGAAGGTGGGTGCCAAGTAACGGGTGATCAAATACCATCAAGATATGGGACAGTGAGTTTGTTTCATTCAAGACCAAACCCAGGACTTCCTGGGGGTCCAGTGGCTATGCAGGGGGTCCGCTGTCAATGCAGGGGACCTGGGTTCAATCTCTGGTTGGGAGCTAGATCCCACTTGCTGCAACTGAGAGTTTGCCTGCCACAGCTGAGACCTGGCACAGCCAAAGTAAAAAACTAACAGCAAACTCCTGCTCACCAGTTCTCTCACTTTGGGTCCACATCTGTCATGCAGTTAATTTCTCCGTCCAGTCCCTCCAGAGTCTCCCCCGAGGGCACCAGGGGCTCATTACATCATTTTCCTTTTTCACAGATTGCTTTCACACGGTTTCTCCTATAAAATGATATCAGTGGCCTTATTTTGCTCCTCAAAGCATTTTTTATTTTTACCCCCCACATAGGAACCACTCTGAGAAAGAAATTGAATAATGTATGTAAAAGATATCTAAAGACTAAGAAAATACATTTTACAAAATAAGGCATTTGGGGCCCAAGTAGTCACCATTTTCTAGTAATACATTTATCTGTCTCTGTGTTGCTGATCTTTCTACCTTTCTTTGGGGTATAAAAATATGTCCAGTTCTCTAAAAGCTTTAATTGATCATTCCCAGGGATAAGAGGAGAGTGTGGAGATGCCTAAATTAGGACAGGTGTGTCTAGTAGAGATCTCAAAGCCAAGTCGCTCAGTTGTATCCAACTCTGCGTGACCCCGTGGACTGTAGCCTGCCAGGCTCCTTTGTCCATGGGATTCTCCAGGCAAGAATACTGGAGTGGGTTGCCAGTTCCTTCTCCAGGGGATCTTCCCAACCCAGGGATCGAACCCGGGTCTCCTGCATTGCAGGCAGATGCTTTATCCTCTGAGCCCCCAGGGAAGCCTAGTAGAGATCTCAGGTGTGGTCTATTAGATAGATGAGCTCCAGCCAAGATACATTAGCTGTTATTTGAGGATTGTTATGCTATCCAGGTGATACTGAATTCTAAGGAACTGCTATTAGCCACTGAGTGGGTGGTGAGTGTGGGGAGAGAAGAGGGCCAAGAGTGAAAATGATGTCTTTCCAATAATGAGCTTGTTCCTAATTAGCAAATGTGTATTTTTAAAACATTTATTATAATTCTTTATTGTTAAGTAAAATTACAGATGCCATGCTAAAGTAAAGAATCCAAGTGTCTCCCTAGTAGTTGGTAGCACATGGGTTCAGGGAGACTGCAGGAGTTCTATACATAAATTGGATTTAATTGCTCAAAAAGTTACTGCAGCCTTCTTTAATCAGAATGGAGATAGGGAGAAGCTGAGAGCTTACAGGTGCACAGTACTTAAGTGAGAAAACCAATGGCGTGTCTCCGTGTAGCTGCTAGTTGGCCGAAGGAAAGCAGGGCTGGGACTGGGGGACTTGTCAGCTTACGTTCTTTCTCCTCCTTGTCTCAGTAGCTCCGTTTCCTTCTGCTAGGCCTTCTTGCCCAGGTGGTAAAGCTCTTTGGCTGAGATGGGTGACAACGATGAGAACAAAGAGCTGAAGCAGAAGTTAAACTTTTCCTGTTGTGAAGAGGATCATGAGGACAAGGGGCAGAAGGGAGCACAGGAGAGCCAGGAGGCCCAGAGTCAAGCTCCAGAGAGGCCTAGAGGCCAGGACTCAGAGGTGACGCTCACGCCTCCCAGGACACCCCTTAGTAACGAGTGTGACCTCAGCGCACTTCTCGAAAGAGACCAAGCGAGTCCAGGTCAGGGTCTCGGGACTCCAGTGTCACACTCCCTCGCACGCCCTGAAACACCACCAGCCCCACCAGACAAGAGCAGGCTGTCACACTGCGAGAGCCCCTTCACTCCCAAAGTAAGTCCACCATGGGGGGAGAGGGAGCCAGGCCGCCTAGGCCTGTGGTCCTTCAGTTCAGCTGAAAGAGAAGGAGGGTGCAGGCCTAGGTGTGCGACGGATGTGCCTCATGCTCTGTGTATGTCTTCAATTATGTGTTTGCTGGTGAAAATGAAGAAGAGTTGAAAGCTACCAGAAAACAGAATTGTCTTGCCATCTGTCTACTGAAAACCATTGCTGTAGGCCCCAGATAAATCTTGGATGGGGAAAACTTTCCTAGTGAGAGAATACTGGAGCTGGAACAAACAGGTCTATAGGCCAACCTGTACCCTGTTGCTGTTTAGTCGCTAAGTCATGTCCAGCTTTTTGTGACTCCCACGAGGCTCCTCTGCCCATGGGATTTCCCAGGTAAGAATGCTGGAGTGGGTTGCATTTCCTTTTCCAGGAGATCTTCCTGACCCAGGGATCAAACCCAGGTCTCCTGCACTGGCAGGCAGATTCTTGACCACTGAGCCCCCAGGGAAGCCCAGCCTGTACTCTACCTATGAGAAAACCAAGGTCTTAGGAGAAAAACTGGCCTGTTATTCAGCCAATGGCAGTGAAAGGACTGGATACACAATCTTTGGAGCTTAGTCTATTGTTCTTTCCATTATGCCAACTGGCTCTATTTTCTGTGATTATTTACTATTATTGCCTAATATGTTTACTTCACTGTTTGAACATATATATATATATATATATCTTTGCTGATGCTCTTTTCAGAAAGAAGTCCTCACCCGTTCTTGGTCTAGTGATGAACAGGCTCTTATAGGTGAACAAAGAGGTAACGTTGATACTACTTTATAAGTTGAGGATGGCAAACAAGCAAAAGTCCCAAGAAAGTATCTTCCTTTTTTTTGCTGTGCTTGGTCTCCTACTGTATCATGCATTCTATTAAAGCTAGGATTGGGCAGGGGTACCTCTGATAGACCGGTGCCATGGCACAAGAGCCTGAGGCCTGGAATTAGCTCTGCTTCCTGCTGGCTCAGCTTGAGGCACTTAAGATCATGGTAATAACATCTCTGCTTCTGATGGCAGCACAGTCACTGTCAGAGGTCTCCTTTGTACCAGCTGAGGGTGGCTGCCACATCTACCAGGAAATACCAGGCTTCCTGTCTGAGTGGTAGACAAACTACTTTCATACCTTCATGCATCCATCTGTGGGGTTTTCAACGGTCCCGATAACCAGTCAATCATCCATTTATTTTTTGAGAACCCACTGTGGGCTGGGAGCATGTGGCAGTCTCCAGGAGGGGAGATGTGTCTGCAGATACCACGTGGCAGGTGATTCAGCGGTGGTCAGAGTTCTTTGGGTGGATTGCTTCTCAGTAGCTGGTCAGGAAAGAAATGAAAGCAAAGCAAGTATAAGAAAGTCAATGAATGTAGCTATGGTTTTAACACTTGGCAATTAGGGGGAGAGTGGATTGAGAGCATATGGTTCTGAGCAAGAGTGCACAGGCAAGGAGGCAGCATGGTATGTGTATTTTCATCTGCTCGCTGAAGACTTTTAACACCTTGATATGCTCGCAGACCTTCTGCTGTTAAGCCACGCACTGCCTCAGTAAGCGCCTGCAAAATGGTGTGAGGCAAAAGCTCACTGTAGTTTTGACTTGCATTTCTCTAATAATTAGTGATGTTGAACATCTTTTCATGTGCCTCTTGGCCATCTGTCTGTCTTTTTTTTTGACAAATGTCTATTCAGGTCTTCTGCCCAGTTTTTGATTGGATTGTTTGTTTTAATGATACTAAGCCTCACAAGCTGTTTGTCAATTTTGGAGGCTAAATCTCTTGTCGATCGCATCATTTGCAAATGTTTTGTCCTATCTGAGGTCTGTCTTTTGATTTTGTTTATGGATTTCCTTTGCTGTGCAAAGGCTTTTGAGTTTAATTAGGTCCCATTTGTTTATTTTTGTTTTTATTTCCATCATTCTGGGAGACAGATTGAAAAAGATAATAGTAAGCAATAGTAAGTTAAGAGGAGTAGTAGAGTGTGGTGAAAACTAATGAGGCATGAAGTCTCAAGACAGCCGGGGAACCTTTCCAAAGAAAGCAATATTTGAGAGCAATCTTATAGAATGAGTTGGAGTTTGCTAGGAAGAGAAGGACTGAGAACTCAAGGCCAGTGGAAAAATATCTACTGAGTCCTGGAGGGAAAAGATCATGCCACACCTGGAAAACTACATGTTATTCAGAGCAGCAGGGGTCTGGGTATGCGAGAGGGCAGGCAGAGGGGCCAGAGTAGATAGGTAGGTAGGAGCTAGACCAGGATTTTATCCTGAAAGTGTTGAGAGAGCCATTAGGTGGTTTTGGTCTGAGACATTTTTGAGAAATCATGACTTTCATGTGAAGGATGGAATGGAGTGGGAGAGACCAATGAGGCAGGGCAGTGTTCACAATAGATCTGTTGAGAAAAGAGAAGGGCCTTTTCTCAAAAAGGCCTGAACCTAGGACAGTGGTGGACTGTGGTAAGCTGAGAGATGTTTAGGAACTGGTAACTGACTTGATGGAGGGGTTGCCGGGAAAGGAGTGGTCTCAGGGGCTGTGAGCCTTCCTGCTTGTCTGATTGAGTAGGTGGTACTTTGAATCAAGGCAGGTGACATTAGAGGATGTGTATAGGTTTGGAGAAAGAGATATGGTGTAAGTTGTTGGATACATGGCTCTGCACTGCAGGGAAACAACCCCAGTTGGAGAGCTACACTTGGATATCATCGGCATTTAGGAAGCTGTTGAAGCCATGGGTGTGTTTAAGTTTATGTAACCTGTCTGCCAGAGTAAGAAGAGAAGTGGTACAAGTTAGGAACTCTAGAAACACCAAGATTTAAGGGACAGAAAGAAAACAGAGCTTGGGAGGGAAACTGGAAAGCAACTGAAGAAATGCACAGTTCATGAAAAATATAGCTGGGATCAAGATCAGAGGAGAGAGGCCAGGGTGATGGTACTTGGTGATCTTATACTAAAGAGGGGGCTTCCCAGGTGGCTCAGCGGTAAAGAGTCGACCTGCCAGTGCAGGAGATACAGCAGATGTGGGTCGGATCCCTCAGTCGGGAAGATCCCCTGGAGAAGGGAATGGTAACCCACTCCAGTATTCTTGCCCGGAAAGTCTCATGGACAGAGGAGCCTTGTGCGCTACAGTCCATGGGGTCGCAAAGAGTTGCACGTGACTGAACACACAACACACATGTACTAAAGACAGGGATGCAGAGCGAAGGAGGGTTGCCTTAATTCAGCCTTGCTGCGGGGATAGGACCAGAAATCACGTGAAACGACCAGGTCACCATAAGGACTTCCTAGCAGAATTATTATCTAGATATAGAAGAGTTTCCTTAGGAGGTAGTAAGTTCCCTGTGGCTAAATGCATGGAACACTAGTTGATGACTAGTGTAGGAAGACTGTAGCAGGGATTCAAGCATCAGGAAGCTAACAGTTGGTTCAGTCCAGTTCAGCCGCTCAGTCGTGTCTGACTTTATGCCACCCCGTGAATCACAGCACGCCAAGCCTCCCTGTCCATCACCAACTCCCAGAGTTCACTCAAACTCCTGTCCATCGAGTCGCTGATGCCACCCAACCATCTCATCCTCTGTCGTCCCCTTCTTCTCCTGCCCCCAACCCCTCCCAGAATCAGGATCTTTTCCAGTGAGTCAGCTCTTCACATCAGGTGGCCACAGTATTGGAGTTTCAGCTTCAGCATCAGTCCTTCCAATGAACACCCAGAACTGATCTCCTTTAGGATGCACTGGTTGGTACTAGGCCTTAAAAGTCTTTTCCAGTCCCTGTGATATTGTGTCTTACGGGAGGTTGCTACCTTCTCTCACCATCTTCAAAAGTCAAGGAGCTATTCCCCAAATTTCCTTACTTTCTCTTAATCACCTGTCATAAGAGCTGCTACTTACACAGAACTAGCTATACTCTCTGGGACACACTTTTACTTTCCACCTGGTCCTCTTTCCATGTTTTCAGTCTGTTTTATTTCCAAGCAGAGCTCATTTTCATCATAAATCTTCTTGAAAACTGTATTCTTTTGCATTTCAAAAGGATTACTCATAATTCTATCACTCTGGCAATAACATCTGTATTAATATCTTTCCCTATATTTTAAGTGGTGTTCACAAAATCAGCCCTCATATTTCTGGACTGGGAATTCTGGTACTGTCTGCCTTGATACGAACACTTACCCTTACTTTTAGCTGAAAAGTTTCTAGGCCCTTTTTGTTGTCCTTGAATTGTCAGTTCAGTTCAGTTCAGCCGCTCAGTCATGTCCAACTCTTTTCTACCCCATGAATCGCAGCACGCCAGACCTCCCTGTCCATCACCAACTCCTGGAGTTCACTCGGACTTCGCGTCCATCCAGTCAGTGATGCCATCCAGCCATCTCATCCTCTGTCTTCCCCTTCTTCTCCTGCCCCCAATCCCTCCCAGCATCAGAGTCTTTTCCAATGAGTCAACTCTTCGCATGAGGTGGCCAAAATACTGGAGTTTCAGCTTTAGCATCATTCCTTCCAAAGAAATCCCAGGGCTGATCTCCTTCAGAATGGACTGGGTGGATCTCCTTGCAGTCCAGGTAGCAACTGGAATTATGTGCACTGTTCCTGGAGTGGGTGCCCTACTGCTTCATATGTGACAGGTGTATTTTATTTTCTGTGATAATCGGCATCACACACACAAAACTGTTTCAGAAAAATGATTTACTATAATTCTAAACTCGCTTCCTGAATCACATTGACCATTGAGAAATACCATATTGTATAGTTTTTATTTCTTTTGAACCAATACTCAACCCTTACACTAAACTTATAGGAAAATTGATTGCTGTTGATGGCTTTAAACAATGACAGCCCCAAGGTTGTTGACCCTCTGAACTCTAAGACCTATGTAGGTAGTTAGTTATGTCACTCAGTCGTGTCTGACCCTTTGCGACCCTGTGGACTGTGTAGTCTACTCCATCCATGGGATTCTCCAGGCAAGAATACTGGAGTGGGTTGCCATTTCCTTCTCCAGGGGATCTTCCCGCCCCAGGGATCGAACCCAGTTCTCCCGCACTGCGGGCAGACGCTTTAACCTCTGAGCCACCAAGGAAGCAGACCTATGTAAGCCCTTATCAAAACTCTTCACTGAGTCCATTTTTCCTTCATTTAAAACAATATTAGGTTACTATGTGTGCTCTGTTGCTTCCTTCATTTCTGCTTCTGTCAATCATTTAACAAGTATTTATTAATAAGTTCAGGATACATTCTTTGTAGACTCACATTTTAATTACCTTTTTATGTAGTGAGTCATGTTGTAACCTAGTTTCAGCTTCTACACTCAAAAGTCATGGGCAGAGACAATCAAAATGGTAGAATTCTTTTTCAAAGAGCCTCACAACACAATGGCTAAAGTTAGTCACCGAGTTGTGTCCTACTCTCTATGATCTCATGGACTGTAGTCCACCAGGCTCTTTTGTTGATGGAATTCTCCAGGGAAGAATATTGAAGTGGGTAGCCACTCCCTTCTCCAGGGGATTTTTATGACCCAGAGATTGAACCCGGGTCTCCCGCACTGCAGGCGGATTCTTTACCATCTGAGCCGCTGGGGAAACCCACAGTAATTATACTGTGAGGTAATACCTTGGCCCCCAGGTCTACCACTGTCCTCTTGAATCTATAACACAGTCATTCCTCTGGCTCCTGGTGTTTAGGTCATAATAGCACCCTGCAGTCTCATCAGAATTCTTTGATTTCTTACCTCTCTGGTTTGATTTAATCCTGGTTAGGTTTCAGGCTTACCCCCTTGGAGTGGTAAGTCCTACACATTTTCCTACATATTAGTACGCTAGTTACAGCTCTTGCAGAGCCTTGCATCTTAAGGGCTTAGACTATTCCTTTTCAATCTCTCTACCCCATTTCATGGAGCTCCTCTCAATACATTTTAAGTGGAATTGGAAACTTCTTCCATGCTTAGTCTATGAAATCTTTCCCTTACAAAGTGGTTGTGAGCTGCTGACTAGCGGACTTCATGTTTTTTAAGAGCTGGAATTCATCCTTCGGCACCTAGCCCAGCAAGAACCCAGGTCTCCAGAATGACAGGCAAATCCTTTACTGTTTGAGCCACCAGGGAAACCCACCTGCTACTTAGGAGGCAACAGATATTGGAATGAATAATTGAGGGAAATTAAAGTGTACACTCTGGGAACCAAAGTTCCGGGTCTTTGAGAGTCATTTTTGTTTGTCTAAGCTTCAGTGTCACCTTTAAAAAGCTGGAGGTAGGACTAGAACTGGTGGTCTCATAGCTGGCTAGCCAGAATCGCCCAGGGGAAGGGGGTGGAGCTTGACACAAGTACAGATTGCGTGAGAGTTGTACACCAACGTGAATGTACTTACTGCCACCGAACATACTGAACATAACATACAGGTAAGTATGGTTAAAATAGTATGTTTTATATTCTGTGACTTTTACCACAGTTGAAAAAAAAACATTAAAATGAAAGTACAGATTGCTGTGTGGATCCAACGAATCAAAATGTCTAGAGGTAGTCTGGGGATCTGTATGTTTCACAAGAGGACTAGTTACCATGCAACCAGTTGACACTGTACCAGGTACCCTCTAAGATCCCTTTTAGCAATAACTTTTTTTTTTGGTTCAAGTGTTAACTACCTAACTGATACAGAATCTTTTTTTTTTTTTTTTTAATTAACTCCATTCTGATGTGCCTTTTGTCATCCTCATTCAGGGCCAGGTGAGCCAGTCAATGATTTCTTCAACAGGGAAGCCTCTCCCCCGAAGCTCTAAGCATCTGAAGCTCACACCCGGCCCCTTCATTGATGAGATGACCTCGTTGGCTCTGGTCAACATTAATCCCTTCACTCCGGAGTCCTATAGAAAACAATTCCTTAAATCCAATGGCAAGAGGAAAACCCGAGGCGATCTGTAAGTGTCCTGTCGCTATGACTCTTGAGAACTGGTCTTACTAGTGTCAAAAGGAAAGGAGAGTGTTATAGACTAGCAATAAACACATCATGTTTATGTATCCCCTCCTTCCTAAATGTCAGTGTTGGCTATAGCCTTCTTCATCACAGAGATCCTAACACCTTTCCATAACGAAGTGCACAGTAAAAGATTTTCTCTTTCAAAGAACAGAGCAGAATAAGTGAAGATCTGACTTTAATATTAGGAAGTCAAGCAGGCGGTGGAATTGCTTTCAAGGGCTCCCCTCTGGTTACTATGAAGCTTGCAGCTGGGGAAGGTGTCGTTCTCATTTCAGGGAGTACATTGCTGTTTTGAATTCAGTGGTATGACTGGCAATGAGAGCTATAGAGCCAGAATTTGAACTCCTCTGCAGGTGATGGAAGATTGGCTGAAGAGAAAAAGAGCGTTGCTTTTGGAGGTGCTAATAGATGCAAAGCTGACTACACTGTTCTAGAAAGGTCACTCGGTGGCAGAAATTGGCTACATAAGGAGTCTGCAGATTACTCGGGCTTTTTTTTTTTTTTTTAAGTGACCCTATCCATATGTGAGGGAGTGAAGGGGCACTTGCTTTCATTTTTATTAATTTTTTGGCAGCATGAGGGATCTTAGTTCCCTGACCAGGGATGGGGGAACCTGTGCCCCCTTCAATGAAATGAGGAATCATAACCACAAGACCATCAGGGAAGTCCCTCAAGGACATTTCTTTATCTTTAGTACTGCTTTTTTTTTTTTTTTTTTTAAATAGAATGGAAATACCTCTAAAACAGGCCAGTCTTTTGTGCTCAGATGTACTCAGCAAAATAAAGGTAGAACTAACAGTCTTAAAGTCTGCAGAGCATTTAACGTGTTGTGTTCTTTTGGAATCAGTGACCCCATATTAATCAGCCTTGTAACCAGAATAGGTTTTTCTCAATACTGTTTCTTGGATCTTAAGTAAATAGGACTCAAGCACAAGTACACTGGGTCTATTCTTGTTGCTGTGTATTCCACTGGTTTTTAGCTCTTCAGGATTCTTTGTAAACCTGCAGAGTGAATGGATTCATCTCTCACTGAAGCTAGCAGGAAAAGACTGCTGATTTGAATTCCTGGCTCTGAAAGTGATGATGCTTTCATAAAATCACTTAATGATTCTGAGAGGGTATTTTCCCTTCTTTTTCATTGTGGTGGTGTTATTTTATAAAGATTAGAAAGTAGTATTAAATTTAAGTCACAAGTTTGCCTGCATCAATTTCTTTGTGTGAATATAAGGTCCTCCATTTGCCATTTTGATCCTGTCCTTGTCCAGAAAATAAACCTAACTGATCTAGAAACTGATATTTTGCTTAAAGATTCCAGAATGCATCTGCTCATGCCAAAAGAGAATATCCATCAGAGACTTCAGCTTATTGAAAAGTAATTGAAAACATCTTAGCTAGGATTAGAGCACATTTTGCTATGCCTACAGTCAGCTCGTGAGCCTAAGACAGGCCAGGCTCTGGGGAAGGCAGGCAGGGCAGGGGACATGTTATACTGTGGTGGGGAACAGCCTTAGAGTTTCTCACGTGTCCTGTAAGCTCTCTTGACTCCACATCTCAGCATACCTTGTTCTATTTGTCTGAAACCCTTTTTCTTTTCTCTTAGCTGGTTCCTCCTCATTTTTGCAATCTTAGCTTATATATCCTCTTTTTTGTAGAAAGGCTTTTACTTTCAAAATAGAGTACATAGTACTATCTAGGGTAGCCTTCATATCTTGCTTTTAATACTGTCCTAGGTTCTTGTATTAAAAAGTTCTGTTTATTCCTGCTTCTAAATATAGATTGAAGAGGGAGAATAATTGTCTTATTTACTTGTACTGTACCCAAACCTAGCACAGTACCAGGGTCTGTAAGTGTTAATCATACATTGATAATCATTTTTTTCCCCCCCCAAGTGAGGAATCCAGTCCAGGAAAAGGCAAGGGAGAACAAGGGCTGCCTGCTAAGGTGAGCACTGCTCTTTGGACCAGCTGTTGTAACACAGCCATTTCATTCTAATACCTCTTCTTCCTCCCTCCCTTCCTCCCTCCCCAAACCTTGACACTTGTAGTAAATATGTCTTGCAGGTGAATTTATCTGGACTGTAATCAGGATCTATATTACTAGCTAGTTGTTACTTTATCAGACAGTATCTAACATCTATACTGCTGAATCATTACCTTGGACTATTCTTAAATTCAAAGCTACTGTTTCTGTCTTTGATCTGGGGGAAAGTTCTGTATTCCTGGGGTACTGAAGTAAAGGGAACATCAAGATATCTAAGGTCCAAAAAGAAAAAAAAAAAAAAACAGAAAAATAGTGTAAAGCCAGAGGTTTATATGTAAAAGTTTTAGCTCTTAAATGTGTCAATATTTACTGATTTTATAATATTCACAATCTTTGATCTAGTATCACTCATTTGATAATCTAAACTAAGAAAATAATGCCATAAATATTACCACCAGAGATGTTTGTTTCAGCTCTTAACTATAAGAGCAGAAAAAGAAAAGAAAATAGAGGAAGTACCAAGTATCCAGTAATGGAAGAATGGTTAAGTAAATTAGACCATAAAGTCAGTGGAATATTAAATTACCATCAAGATGACATCTTGGACATAGGCATGTCTTCATGATATTATAATGTTCAGTATCCGTACAGGGCAGGGAGGAGGATGGGGAAGGGGTGATATGGACAGTAAGCTGGTACTTGGTGTCTGAGATGAGGATATAAGGGAGCAGGTAAGCACTACCAGAGCCTTCAAGCCTCTGATCAGAGGTGAGGATTCCTCATGGGAAACAATCAGGTCTGTCTCACTGTATGGCATCATTTCACAAAAATAATCTTACTGATAGAGGAGACAGAGAAAGGGCTGGCAGCTGGAGCAAGTCCAGAGGTGGAGGAAGTGGAGCTTGAGATTGGTAAGGGCAAGGGAAATTATCGATCTTATTGATGAAGACTGACTGGGCCTGGATGTTGAAAATGAAGAGCTGGTAAGAGTCAAGATTTTTTAAACATTTGAAGTTAGATGGGAAAAGTTCTTGCTAATGGAGATATTGGGAAAAGGTGATTTCAGAGATGAATCAGTTTGGACTGAGATTCTTATCAATCTATGGATATTTCCATCATCAGAGCTACTGTTTACTGGGAATTTACATGCATTCGTGATATATGTAATTCTTATACAGTATTTGAAAGGACCATGAGACATCGTTGCTCTGATCCTCATCTGACAAGTGAGAAAACTGATACAGGAGCTCAGGGACTTGCTCGAGTTCCTGACCTAGAAGAGCAAAGAGTGATGTCACGGTTGGCCAGTAGGGGGAGCGGTTGCTGTTGCTGAGCACACAGTCTGAAATAAATCAATTTGACAATTTTGTTCTCTAGACTAAGGCTTTGGGGGAAGCAAACTAAAAAGTATGTTTATTGCACTTAAGATGAAACATTAGCAGCCAGAGTGTGAGACAAGTAAACCAGAGTCAAAGAGAGGTGTTCTGTTTGGCATCCTCCTCCAAGAGCCCATCACTCCTTTCCGCTGAGGATAGTAGCTTTGGCTATGGGGGCAGTGTTCCCTCTAGGGACAAACGTAGGGAAGAAAACCCAAACAGGAAATAATACAGAGTAAGATTTAATAAGTTAGCCAAGAGAAATGTCGGTACAGAGTTGTATGGAAGCTATAAAGAGCACAGAGAAGGTAGTCCGCAACTGTGCCAGGGTGGTGGGAAAGGGGTGGTTTTTGCCACCATGAATATTAACACAGACAGACTCCAATGGATTTGCCTTAAAAGTCTTTTTGGAAACTTAGGGAAATTGAGGGATCTAATATGCCTTAATTTTATTCTAAAATATTTCACTTTTTGCTAAAATATTTCAGAGATGTGTTTTACGAGAAACCAACATGGCTTCCCGCTATGAAAAAGAATTCTTGGAGGTAGAAAAAATTGGGGTCGGGGACTTTGGTACAGTCTACAAGTGCATTAAGAGGCTGGATGGATGTGTTTATGCAATAAAACGCTCCACGAAACCTTTGGGAGGATTATCAGATGAGTGAGTACCTTTAAAATGTACTAGAAATACACACTAGGATTTATCAAAACATTTTGAATAAGAGCACTGATGTCATTTGCTACTTTTAAAAAGTCAACCTGACCACTGAAAGTTGTCTCACATTTGTAACCTTTCTGAATTTTCAAGATCAGAGATAAGTTATTTCCTGAAATATACCGTGAGCAATTGGAATTGTGCTGTGGTTTTTTTTTGTTTTTGTTTTTGTATTTCTCATGGCTTTTACTACTGGTCTTACTACTTTTTTTCCCCTAATGAATGGATTTAGGAAAGGATCTTCTGGTATCTGTTTAGTTCATCAGAAATACTACCAACCAGTGAGTTATTGTTAACTCACTGGTTATCTCTCAGTTCAGTTCAGTCACTCAGTCGTGTCTGACTCTTTGTGACCCCATAAATCGCAGCACGCCAGGCCTCCCTGTCCATCACCATCTCCCGGAGTTCACTCAGACTCACGTCCATCGAGTCAGTGATGCCATCCAGCCATCTCATCCTCTGTCGTCCCCTTCTCCTCCTGCCCCCAATCCCTCCCAGCATCAGAGTCTTTTCCAATGAGTCAACTCTTCGCATGAGGTGGCCAAAGTACTGGAGTTTCAGCTTTAGCATCATTCCTTCCAAAGAACACCCAGGACTGATCTCCTTCAGAATGGACTGGTTGGATCTCCTTACAGTCCAAGGGACTCTCAAGAGTCTTCTCCAACACCACAGTTCAAAAGCATCAATTGTTTGGCACTCGGCCTTCTTCACAGTCCAACTCTCACATCCATACATGACCACTGGAAAAACCATAGCCTTGACTAGACGGACCTTTGTTGGCAAAGTAATGTCTCTGCTTTTGAATATGCTATCTAGGTTGGTCATAACTTTCCTTCCAAGGAGTAAGCGTCTTTTAATTTCATGGCTGCAATCACCATCTGCAGTGATTTTGGAGCCCCCCCAAAAATAAAGTCTGACACTGTTTCCACTACTTTGTATTAATAATAAATTCAATAGTCAAGTCTGAAAAACTCCCAAGCCAGGAAAAACTAACAAAAATTTAAATTTCATTCCTAGAACTAATTGTTCAAAAGTTCTTTCTTTTCACAAGGAAAACAAGTATTTTCAGATTCAGCCATTGCTTTCTGTAAACTCTGGGAAATATAATACTAAAATGCTGAATCTGAAATTAGTTTTTGGAATTCTTCATTTATATACTGAAATCGATCAAGCACTGCATTTTGCTTCTTTTTTGTGTGTGTTGGATTTTCTATTCTATGATGGATATTTGTCTTCTGGACTGTCCCTGTGGCTACATCATACCAGCAGAGTTTGGTACTGACTTTAATTAAGGCTTCCCTGTCGGCTTGGTGGGTAAAGAATCTGCCTGCAATTCAGGAGAAACGGGAGACCTGGGTTCGATCCCTGGGTCTGGCAGATGCCCTGGAGTAGGAAATGGCAACCCACTCCAGTAATCTTGCCTGGAAAATTCCAAGGACACAGGAGCCTGGCAGACTATAGTACAAGGGGTCACAAAGAGTCGGACACGGCTGAGCGACTAAGCACACACATAGCAACTGTCTAGCTTTCAGAGGGATGGAAGAGGGCCCATCGCAATATCCACAATCAAGTCCATTTCTTGTTAAGCCCATCAAGGTGTTTAGATTGTGAAAATTAGAATCAAAACAAGTCTGCTCCTGAGGTAATGGACACCTAAGATTCCTCTCTACATATATCCTGTTCAATCAAAAAACCGTGGGCTTGGGCCCAGGACAACCAAGGTTCTGGTCTTAGATTTACTATCACCAGCTCAACTTTGTGCCAATCATTTAACCTTTTAAAGGCTTCATCCTTGTCACTATATCATATAGAGTAAATAACATTAAATGTGATAAGATAGTAAGTAAGCAAGCAGTGAGCATTCAACACATGTTCTGCGACTGTGAATAATGCCTCGTGTCTCGCCTTTAAAGAATCTGTCTGCGTATTGTTTTCCGTTTCCTCAGCGCTTTCCCCTCTCTTAGGACTCTGGCTATGCATGAAGTTTATGCCCATGCGGCGCTGGGACACCACCCCCACGTGGTTCGTTACTTCTCTGCGTGGGCAGAAGATGACTACATGGTCATTCAAAACGAATACTGCAACGGTACGTATGTGGGCTCATATCTATGGAGAAGGAGGATTAGCTTTTAAGTCTTCGGGAAAAAAAAATCTTTGCTTCCTGCTTGTACTTAATAGCAGGTAGAGCAGAATCATACCTAAAAGTCTGTACTACTGTTTTGCTTGGAAGCAGAGAGCTGGAGGAAATGAGTTGAGCTGGAAAGGAATCTCAGGCTTATGCTATTAGCTGTCTCTTTCAAAGCTGATGGTGTAGTCAGTACACGGGAGCTCTCACATCCTTCACACTTTAATTAGTACTTAGAAAACTTTTACGCTGGTGGTTTGAATGGTAAATCGTCTTTTACCGTTTACTAGGTGCTCTAAAAGATGTAAGCCATAGTCTGTACTATTTTGGAGGAGGGAGTGGTAAACTTACAAAGCCAACTTTTGATTAATTTGGAAGTGGATTTCTGTGTTTGGGGATTGTTCACGTTTCTTGCTGCTTCTTTCTTTGGAGCTTTAAGTGTTCTCACAAGAGTAGGGGCGTGGGGTGGGGCGCTGGGACTGAAATCTAGGGATTCAGATACATCCTCCTAGGTCCTTCAGGACTATGTATACACAGTAACCAGTAAAGCTTTCTTCTGGGCTACTTAAATCACAAAGCATGGTCCTTTGGATTAACATATTTCTAACCCATGACTTAATAGTTCTGTATGATTAAGGGGTTACATAACAGCAGTTATATACTGTTATTCTTGGAAATACATTTTCATCAAAACGTCTAGTGATATAGTAGGAAAGTGCTATTAATTGGATAGAAGCTCATCATCATTTTAGGATGCATCCACATTTTGTAATCCATATTTTAGCCCCAGTAATACTGGATAGTGGCATCCTCCCAACCTATACACCTGACCTGAGTTTTTTTTTTTTTTAATGGTGCATTTGGGTAAGTTTAGTTACCACCAGATAGCCTGGCTTTTGAGGACAGTGATCAGTGATAAACAACACTGTATACATGATTACTTTCACCAGTAGGTAAGTAAATAACATTATGAGATGCTGCTGCTGCTGCTGCTGCTGCTAAGTCGCTTCAGTTGTGTCCGACTCTGTGTGACCCCATAGACCGCAGCCCATCAGGCTCCCCGTCCCTTGGATTCTCCAGGCCAAAAATACTGGAGTGGGTAGCCATTTCCTTCTCCAATGCATGAAAATGAAAAGTGAAAGTGAAGTCACTCAGTCGTGCCCGACTCTTAGCAACCCCATGGATTGCAGCCTACCAGTCTCCTCCATCCATGGGATTTTCCAGGCAAGAGTACTGGAGTGGAGTGCCATTGCCTTCTCTTAGAAGCATAGAAAATGGTACACATATTCTACAAAATAATAATTTGGCATCTTCCTTGTTATTTCCTTATAGCCTGATTTTCTCATAGCCTTACTTGTGAACTTCATGAGTTTTTTCTTTAATAAGCTCACACCAAATCCCTTTTTCTAATAGTTTCTTTGGATTAAAACAAAATGGACCCTTTCCATTTGGATACTTGTGATTGAGTAGTTGAGACCTTGTTTTTAATCATCTTCTCTTAATTTCTTCTTATCATAACCTGAGAGTCCCTATCCTTTTTTTCTTCCCTCTCTCTATAGAGAAGATTGATTTTATTTCCATAACATTGACCTATTAACAAAGATAATATCAAATTTAAAAATCAGTCAATAAAGCAAAATTAACTAATTTTAACCTGTGGGCAATGTAAAATTTTAACTGGGGCAATGTAAAAGTTTCAAATTTTCAAAAAGAATAAGATGAAGCAATCTATTACAAAATCATCTCATTCTTTTCAACATTTGAATATCATCTTCGGGCTTGACACTATATTAACCTCTTGGGTGCAAAATCCTGTGGAGCGAGGTAAGTCCTTACTTCAAGAAGCTTTATTCCATTTGCTCTCTTATATGAGCACAGAAAGTGGCCAGAGAGGGTGCATGTGGGCAAAGGTAGCAGGGAGTGGCGGGCTGGGCCTGGGCTTTAGAGTCGGCAGACTAGAGCTCAAAGCCCAGCCCTGTCACACAGCTCAGTTGGTAAAGAACCTGCCTGCCATGCAGGAGACCCCAGTTTGATTCCTGGGTTGGGAAGATCTCCTGGAGAAGGGAGAGGCTCCCCACTCCAGTGTTCTGGCCTGGAGAATTCCATGGACCATTCGGTCCATGGGGTCACAAGGAGTCAGACACGACTCAGTGACTTTCACTTCACTTCCGTTCTCTCAGGATCACTGAGTCATCATTTAACCTCACTGAGTAAAGAGACAGTAATATTTACTTAACAGAGTCATTTGCGAAATTAGCAACAGTGTATGTCAAATGTTAGCACATTGTTAAGTCCGAATACATAGTAAGAACATGGTAATACTTGCTATTAGCATAGCCTGAGAAAATGTCATGAAGGAGCTAAGACTTGAACGAGACCTTGCAGGAGAATTCCTTGAGTTTATGGAAGCAGAGGGAAGACCAGCATGCAGGCTGGAAGCATGGTCCTGGGCTTGCGTCTGGCCTAGTAGATAGAAAGGAGACTAAACAGGGCTGAGCTGACCCCTGTAGGAGGAAATCAGACCAGCAAGGTGAAGTGTGGGAAGCCTGTAGTGGGCGTTGAAAGCCAGGCAGCGAGTGTGGACTAGATGTAAGATACTATGGGAAATCAGTGTTTGTTCACTGTGGTGCTTCAGCTAACTTCACTCAATACTTGCCAACTCAAACGTAACTGTGATTTAGCAAAATGTAATTCACATACATTGAACCTTTCAAATGTGAACTGATAATGGAAAATAAAGCATGCCCTTTTGTGGGACTTCCCGGGTGGTGCTACTGGTAAAGGACCCCGCAGGCCAATGAAGGTAGATGTAAGAGACACAAGTTTGATCCCTGGGTCGGGAAGGCCCTCTGAAGGAGGGCTCAGCAGCCCACTCCAGTACTCTTGCCTGGAGAATCCCATGGACAGGGAAGCCTGGCAGGCTGCACCACATAGTGTCGCACAGAGTTGGACATGCCCGAAGTGACTTTGCACACATGCAAATCTTGTTTGTCATTGAGGATAATCCATGTTGAGACTTTTCCCGGTGATGGTGGTGGTTTAGTCGCTAAATGGTGTCACACTCTTGCGACCCCATGGGCTGTAGCCTGCCAGGCTCCTCTGTCTGTGGGATTCTCCAGGGAAGAATACTGGAGTGGGACTAAGTAAAGGATAAGAAATCCAAAGTATGTGTCAGGTAGCCAGGGCTTCTTTCCCTCTGCTCCCACATCCTCCCTCTCCCACCTCTGTCTCACCTCTCCATCCTATGCCCTGTTTCCCCATACCCACCCTTACCCACCCATATCGACCCAAACCCCTCTACCCAGCCTCTCATAGCAGACAGGCTGGAACATGCACGGTTACAGTTTTAACTTCAATGGTAAATTAGACGATGTAGATAACATAGATTTTAACTGTGAGAGACTAACAGTCATCTGATTTCCCTCTTGTCCCTCATAAACCCTGAACCAATCACAAGTTTCCACCCTCTCCACCACCCTAGCCAAGGTCCCCTACAAGGTCACCTCTGGGCCAGTCTCAGAAATCCGAGGTCTCCAGTAGCCGGCTGATTCTGCAACAACCAGGATTCTAACCGGCTCAGCACTGGATAATTACTCTCTCCCTGTCCGTGTTTGCATGCTCAGTTGCTTCAGTCATCTCCGACTCATTGTGACCCCGTAGGCTGTAGTTCTGCAGGCTCCTCTGTCCATGGGATTCTCCAGGCAAGAATACTGGAGTGGGTTGTCATGCCCTCCTCCAGGGGATCTTCCCGATTCAGGGATCAAACCCGTGTGTCTTACATCTCCTTCTTTGGCAGTTCAGTTCAGTTCAGTTCAGTCGCTCAGTCGTGTCCGACTCTTTGCGACCCCATGAATTGCAGCACGCCAGGCCTCCCTGTCCATCACCATCTCCCGGAGTTCATTCAGACTCACGTCCATCGTGTCCGTGATGCCATCCAGCCATCTTATCCTGGGTCGTCCCCTTCTCCTCCTGCCCCCAATCCCTCCCAGCATCAGAGTCTTTTCCAATGAATCAACTCTTCTCATGAGGTGGCCAAAGTACTGGAGTTTCAGCTTTAGCATCATTCCTTCCAAAGAAATCCCAGGATTGATCTCCTTCAGAATGGACTGGTTGGATCTTCTTGCAGTCCAAGGGACTGTCAAGAGTCTTCTCCAACACCACAGTTCAAACGCATCTATTCTTCGGCGCTCAGCCTTCTTCACAGTCTAACTCTCACATCCATGCATGACCACAGGAAAAACCATAGCCTTGACTAGA
>SJYQ01001494.1:388299-455783 GCA_006410935.1 Redunca redunca
GAACCAGTCTGTTGTTCCATGTCCAGTTCTAACTGTTGCTTCCTGACCTGCATATAGATTTCTCAAGAGGCAGGTCAGGTAGTCTGGTTTTCCCATTTCTTTCAGAATTTTCCACAGTTTATTGTGATCCACACAGTCAAAGGCTTTGGCATAGTCAATAAAGCAGAAATAGATGTTTTTCTGGAACTCTCTTGCTTTTTCCATGATCCAGTGGATGTTGGCAATTTGCTCTCTGGTTCCTCTGCCTTTTCTAAAACCAGCTTGAACATCAGGGAGTTCACGGTGAATCAAAAGTTTCAGAAGCATTCTAATACCTTAGGGCAGGGGCATATGAGGTCAGGTAATCAGATGAGCTCAGGGCTTATCTTTTTATTGATAACAGTAATAGAGTTGGTAAACACAGTGGCTCAAAGAAGGTTTAGGTGTACATGGAGGTTTTTTATTTTCTTTGGGTCAGCCATCATTAAATGTTCTTATTTCGTGATATATGTTTTAATGGAAGGAAACTTGAGATCAATTACATTAAAGTTACTAATGGCCTATAATCGCTAGCTTGACACCGACATGGAATTATTCACTGATACCATAGTAGCTACATGACTAGGCCTGACTGATCTTCTGTTGACAACAAGGTAAGGCTTTTTAAATGTTAGCTGGGGGCATACCCAAGGCAATAGAGCTACATATTGGCTACCTAGGATCTAGCATTTTCTTTTCCTCTTTAAAGGTCCTTAATTATTCTTTCCAATATATTTGTGGTATAGACAGGGAGCTGATATTATGTCTACGGGAAAGACATAATATCATACCCACACTGAAGCAGTTTAGACTTGTTCGACTGAGTTCATTCATGAGGAATGTATTGAATATGTACTAGGCTTTCATGTATAAGATTCACACCTTTTTCTCTCACTCGGTGGGGCTATTCTGTTCTTTCCTAGGTGGGAGCTTGCAGGCTGCAGTAACTGAAAACGCAAAGTCTGGCAATCATTTCCTAGAGTCCAGACTCAAGGACATCCTTCTACAGATTTCCCTCGGGCTCAAATACATCCACAACTCCGGCATGGTGCACCTGGACATCAAGCCCAGTCAGTCCAGCTCTCCTCTGCCCCTCTGGCCATGTTGAATTCCTTCCCCATTGTTGTCAGAATCTGTGCCTGCGTGACTCTCAGAGAGGCTGTTAGCTGGCAGAATCCCTCCACGTCCCTCTCCCCCGCCCACATCCCATTTAAACAGCTTTAACTACTTTCCCATTGTGCCAAGAGGACAGAAAGAAAAGACTCCCAGATAGTGAAGCCCAAGTATGAAAATAAGTATTGAATTTACTGCATAGATAAGAGACTGCATCCTGACTGTTTACAACTAGTGCGTTAAGGCACTCATTCATGTGAAATGCAAGGAAATGTTGTTGTTATCCTGCGTTGTTGATTATTTCTTTGTTTTGTGGTCACCAGCCTCTTCAAAGAGGTTTGAGGTTTAAGTTCCACTGAAATAGGTATTACCAATCGCTGAGCTGTTTGGAAGTAGTGTGAGAGATTCCATGGAAGAAAAGAAACCTTGGTACTCTTGTTACCTGCACACACAGAAGAGGAGGATGATTGAAATGTCATTTACAGAAAAGAATCTTAGAGGTGAAAAGGTTTAGGAATCATTCCTTACGACAGTTCTGTATTTTTTTCAGGTAACATCTTCATTTGTCATAAGATGGAAAGCGACTTTCCCATAGTCCTGGAAGAGGCTGAAAATGAAGCTGATAGGTTTCTCTCTGCTGATGTGATGTATAAAATTGGTGAGTCTGTTTTGTAACTTGATTGGTATACTCTTATCCTACAAAATGTATGCTGATGACTCTAATCCATTTGTTCTAGTTTTAAGAAAAACATGCTTTGAAAGAACTCTACTTATTTTTTTAGGTGACTTGGGTCATGTGACATCAATAAGCAATCCCAAAGTGGAAGAGGGGGACAGTCGCTTCCTGGCTAATGAGATTTTGCAAGAGGTATAGATTTGGAGGGAAAAAGGGTTTTTAATAGTCCATTGAAATGTTTGCAAAGAGGGTGGCTCAATCAATGGATTAATCAACATTTTTACTGTTTTTTTTTTTTTTTGTAAAGGTCTTTTGCTATTTCTAATATTTTTTAGAATTCTTAGCATTATGAATTTCCTAGCAGGAAGGAAGTCTTTATTGGTCCAATCCAACCTTTATCATGAGACTAGCCTTTTGACAGCACCACCAGCCTTGGTCACTGAGATGGCCTTCAGTTACTGCTCATCTTTTAACATGTCTATGAGTCTGGCCTAGGAAGGATATAACTTTCTACAGGATGATAGTTGGGGGAAAAAAGAGGAGTCATTCCTCTTTATGATCAGTCAATCTAAGTTTCAAGCCTTTTTGAAACTGAGAGAACAAAAGAGTGCTGAGATTCTGCCTCTGACTCTTCAGGGCAGCATATTTTTTAAAAAAATTTTATTCAATTTTTAATTGGAGGATAATTACTGTACAATATCGTGATGGTTTCCACCATACATCAACATGAATCAGCCTTAGGTACACATACGTCCTCCCCCTCCTAAGCTGCCCTCCCACCTCCTTCTCCATCCCACCCATCTAGGTCATCACAGAGCACCAGCTTTGGGTTCCAAGGATCAGGGCAGAATTACTCAGGTGGACTGATGCCCTGTCCTCTGTCTTCTCTAGAAAGAGCCTACTAACCATAGCAGATATGACCTGCCCACTGTGTCTGTCTAAGGTCACGTGCGTTCAAGCAACTCTCTCTTACCAGCTGTGTTTTAGTCTAGACTCGCTTCACTTGGCAAACTAACCAGCCTTCCTGTCTTCTGTTTTGAAGAATTATCAGCACCTCCCCAAAGCAGACATATTTGCCTTGGGGTTGACCATCGCGGTGGCTGCAGGAGCAGAGTCGTTGCCCACCAACGGTGCCGAGTGGCATCACATTCGTGAGGGGAACCTTCCAGACATTCCTCAGGAGCTCTCCAAGGAATTCCACCAACTACTCAAGGTGCTGTCTCTTGTGAAGAAAGGATGGAAATGTATTTTTTTTTTAAATGTCTTGGCAAATAGATGTCCACCTATTGCTATGTGTAAATCGTTCTTAGAGTTAGTTGATACTTACTGAGGAGCTCAGTGTTGGTCCTGTGCTAGGTAATAAGTATATGCTAATTCATTTAATTCTCACAACAGTCCAGAAGGTGAATATTGCTATTCCAAATGCAAGTAAAGGAAGACTGAGTTTCAGCAAAGTGTTGTGACTTGCTCAAGGCTACATACTAAGTAGTGGAGCGGACTCTGAACGTTGCTCCTCAAATGGAAGGGTCAGTGTTTTCTTCATTATTTGACATTAATTGCTGTTTACAATTAGGTATTTTCTACTGTATTCCCGTCATTTTAGGCTGTAGACATCCTCTGAAGACAAAGGCTGTAGGAATCCTGTCATGGTGGGATATCCTTAATTAATTTTAAGTGAAAAATGGACACATGATGGAAGTAAATGAGCTGAACTAGCAGTTGGGTAGCCCAGGTTTTAGTCTTGGTCCTGTCAATAACTTGGGCAAGCCACTTTATCTCAGGACCTCAGTTTCCTCCGTTGAAAATTAAGGCATTAGACTAGTTTGTCATTCATTCAGCTTTAAAAGATGATAGTTGAGAAAGTCAAAGGTATGGATGATGGATGCTATCACATAAGGATAGTATTTCTGTCCTGGGTGGAGCTAAGTTTTCATTTATTTCTTCCCTTTGCACAAAGGAGAATTGAGTTTCAAAAAACCCACCAGCAGAAGCTGGATTGGAGTTGGTTGGGTGGGGAGATTTTCCCAAGAATGAAGCTTCTGTTTCCTCCCTTTTGGTCCCACCTCATCAGAGCATGATCCACCCTGATCCAGCAGAGAGACCTCCTGCAGCAGCTCTGGCCAAGAGTCGAGTCCTCTGTCCCTCCCTGGGGAAAACAGAAGAGCTTCAGCACCAGTTGAACTTGGAAAAGTTCAAGACAGCCACACTGGAAAGGTAGATTTTTGGATGCTGGAGTTGAGGAAGAACCTATTTATGTGGTACTCACAGTGACACAACTGGTCTGGTGTATCTTCTCTATGGATTCAAGTGGAATCCAACATTGTGACACAGAGGCTCCTGCTCACAAAGAGGGGCCCTGTGTAACAAGGGGATGGATGCTCTGTGAGTTGACAGCTTGAGAGAGACAATTCCAGTTAATGCAAATGAATGCAAGGAAATACAACTGTAAAGAAAAATTAGGATTCTAAGTGACAACAGTATTCAAGTAACTGGTAGATGACTACCCAAAGTAAGATAACAATAACTAGGATGGGAAGGGACCCATTCAGTTCAGTTCAGTTCAGTCGCTCAGTTGTGTCTGACTCTTGGCGACCCCATGAATCTCAGCATGCAGGGCCTCCCTGTCCATCACCATCTCCCGGAGTTCACTCAGACTCACGTCCATCGAGTCAGTGATGCCATCCAGCCATCTCATCCTCTGTCTTCCCCTTCTCCTCCTGCCCCCAATCCCTCCCACATCAGAGTCTTTTCCAATGAGTCAACTCTTCGCATAAGGTGGTCAAAGTATTGGAGTTTCACCTTCAGCATCATTCCTTCCAAAGAAATCCCAGGGCTGATCTTCAGAATGGACTGGTTAGATCTCCTTGCAGTCCAAGGGACTCTCAAGAGTCTTCTCCAACACCACAGTTCAAAAGCATCAATTCTTTGGCACTCAGCTTTCTTCACAGTCCAACTCTCACATCCATACATGACCACAGGAAAAACCATAGCCTTGACTAGACAGACCTTTGTTGGCAAAGTAATGTCTCTGCTTTTGAATATGCTGTCTAGGTTGGTCATAACTTTCNCTGGCATATTGAGTGCAGCACTTTCACAGCATCATCTTTCAGGATTTGAAACAGCTCAACTGGAATTCCATCACCTCCACTAGCTTTGTTTGTAGTGGTGCTTTCTAAGGCCTACTTGACTTCACATTCCAGGATGTCTGGCTCTAGGTGAGTGATCACACCATAATGATTATCTTGGTCGTGAAGATTTTTTTGTACAGTTCTTCTGTGTATTCTTGCCACCTCTTCTTAATATCTTCTGCTTCTGTTAGGTCCATACCATTTCTGTCCTTTATCGAGCCCATCTTTGCTTGAAATGTTCCCTTTGTATCTCTAATTTTCTTGAAGAGATCTCTAGTCTTTCTCATTCTGTTGTTTTCCTCCATTTCTTTGCATTGATCACTGAGGAAGGCTTTCTTATCTCTTCTTGCTATTCTTTGGAACTCTGCATTCAGATGCTTGTATCTTTCCTTTTCTCCTTTGATTTTTGCCTCTCTTCTTTTCACAGCTATTTGTAAGGCCTCCCCAGACAGCCATTTTGCTTTTTTGCATTTCTTTTCCATGGGGATGGTCTTGATCCCTGTCTCCTGTACAGTGTCACGAACCTCATTCCATATTTCATCAGGCACTCTATTTGTCATATCTAGGCCCTTAAATCTATTTCTCACATCCACTGCGTAATCATAAGGGATTTGATTTAGGTCATACCTGAATGGTCTAGTGGTTTTCTGTACTTTCTTCAATTGAAGTCTGAATTTGGTAATAAGAAGTTCATGATCTAAGCCACAGTCAGCTCCTGGTCTTATTTTTGTTGATTGTATAGAGCTTCTCCATGTTTGGCTGCAAAGAATATAATCAATCTGATTTCAGTGTTGACAATCTGGTGATGTCCATGTGTAGAATCTTCTCTTGTGTTGTTGGAAGAGGGTGTTTGCTATGACCAGTGCATTTTCTTGGCAAAACTCTATTAGTCTTTGCCCTGCTTCATTCCGTATTCCAAGGCCAAATTTGCCTGTTACTCTAGGTGTTTCTTGACTTTTACTTTTGCATTCCAGTCCCCTATAATGAAAAGGACATCTTTTTTGGGTGTGAGTTCTAAAAGGTCTTGTAGGTCTTCATAGAACCGTTCAGCTTCAGCTTCTTCAACGTTACTGGTCGGGGCATAGACTTGGATTACTGTGATACTGAATGGTTTGCCTTGGAAACCGGAGAAGGCAATGGCACCCCACTCCAGTACTCCTGCCTGGGAAATCCCATGGGCGGAGGAGCCTGGTAGGCTGCAGTCCATGGGGTCTCGAAGAGTCAGACATGACTGAGTGACTTCACTTTCACTTTTCACTTTCATGAATTGGAGAAGGAAATGGCAACCCGCTCCAGTGTTCTTGCCTGGAGAATCCCAGGGACGGGGGAGCCTGGTGGGTTATCATCTATGGGGTTGGACAGAGTTGGACACGACTGAAGTGAGTTAGCAGCAGTAGCAGCAGCCTTGGAAACAAACAGAGAGCATTCTGTCGTTTTTGAGATTGTATCCAAGTACTGCATTTTGGACTGTTTGTTGACCATGATGGCTACTCCATTTCTTCTGAGGGACTCCTGCCCGCAGTAGTAGATATAATGGTCATCTGAGTTAAATTCACCCATTCCAGTCCATTTTAGTTTGTGGATTCCTAGAATGTCAACGTTCACTCTTGCCATCTCCTATTTGACCACTTCCAATTTGCCTTGATTCATGGACCTGACATTCCAGGTTCCTATGCAATATTGCTCTTTACAGCATCGGACCTTGTTTCTAACACTGGTCACATCCACAACTGGGTATTATTTTTGCTTTGGCTCCATCCCTTCATTCTTTCTAGAGTTATTTCTCCACTGATCTCCAGTAGCATATTGGGCACCTCCTGACCTGGGGAGTTCCTCTTTCAATATCCTATCATTTTGCCTTTTCATACTGTTCATGAGGTTCTCAAGGCAAGAATACTGAAGTGGTTTGCCATTCCCTTCTCCGGTGGACCACATTCTGTCAGACCTCTCCACCATGACCCGCCCGTCTTGGGTGGCCCCACAGGGCATGGCTTAGTTTCATTGAGTTGGACAAGGGACCCATTACAAATCCATTAAATCATAGGGCAGGCAGATATTCTGTCCTGATTGTTACAGAGCCTATGGCTGATTCATGCTGATGTATGGCAGAAGCCAATGCAGTATTGTGGAGCAATTAGCCTTCAAGTAAAAATAAATAAATTTAAAAAACAGCAAAAAAGAATTCTGTCTTGGCCCATGTTTAAGACAAAGGTATTTTTCTAAGCCTAAGGAAGCAATCCTATTTCTTATGCATGTAGGCTTGTATTCATGCATGCATTTATTAATCTATTCCTTCATTTAACAAGTAGGAATTAATTAGATAGCATGGACCTGGTATTATAAAGTTCAGGCAGTGATGGTTGAGCAGGATCCTGAAGGCATTTTAAAGTAATCATTACATTCAGTGAATTGTTGAAAATATAAAAGGAGACGTTTCAGGGTCGTTTCCAATGAGTCAGTTCTTCAAATCACGTGGCCAAAGTATTGGAGTTTCAGCTTTCAGCAACAGTCCTTCCAATGAATATTCAGGACTGATCTCCTTTAGAATGGACTTGTTGGATCTCCTGCAGTCCAAGGGACTGTCAAGAGTCTTCTCCAACATCACAGTTCAAAAGCATCAATTCATCATGGCTCAGCTTTCTTTATAGTCCAACTCTCACATCCATACATGACTACTGGAAAAACCATAGCTTTGACTAGACAGACCTTTGTTGGCAAAGTAATGTCTCTGTTTTTTAGTGTGCTGTCTAGGTTGGTCATAGCTTTCCTTCCAAGGAGCAAGTGTCTTTTAATCTCATGGCTGCAGTCATCATCTGCACTGATTTTGGAGCCCCCCAAAATAAAGTCTGCCACTGTTTCCACTGTTTCTCCATCTATTTGCCATGAAGTGATGGGACAGGATGCCATGATCTTAGTTTTCTGAATGTTGAGCTTTAAGCCAACTTTTTCACTCTCCTCTTTCACTTTCGTCAAGAATTCTAGTTCTTCTTTGTTTTCTGCCATAAGTGTGGTGTCATCTGTATATCTGAGTTATTGATATTTCTCCCAGCAATCTTGATTCCAGCTTGTGCTTCGTCCAGTCTAGGATTTCGCATAATGTACTCACATATAAGTTAAATAAGTGGGGTGACAATATACAGCCTTGACGTGCTCCTTTCCTGATTTGGAGCCAGTCTGTTGTTCCACATCCAGTTCTAACTGTTGCTTCCTGACCTGCAAACAGATTTCTCAGGAGGCAGATCAGGTGGTCTGGTATTCCCATCTCTTTCAGAATTTTCCACAGTTTATTGTGATCCACACAGTCAAAGGCTTTGGCATAGTCAATAAAGCAGAAGCAGATATTTTTCTGACACTCTCTTGCTCTTTTGATAATCCATGGATGTTGGCAATTTGATCTCTGGTTCCTCTGCCTTTTCTAAATGCAGCTTGAACATCTGGAAGTTCACAGTTCATATACTATTGAAGCTGGCTTGGAGAATTTTTAGCATTATTTTGCTAGCGTGTGATATGATTGCAATTCTGTGGTAGTTTGAGCATTCTTTCACATTGCCTTTCTTTGGGATTGGAATGAAAACTGACCTTTTCCAGTCCTGTGGCCACTGCTGAGTTTTCCAAATTTGCTGGCATATTGAGTGCAGCACTTTCACAGCATCATCTTTCAGGATTTGAAATAGCTCAACTGGAATTCCATCACCTCCACCGGTTTTGTTCGTACTGATGCTTTCTAAGGCCTACTTGACTTCACATTCCAGGATGTCTGGCTCTAGGTGAGTGATTTCACCATCATGATTATCTGGGTCATGAAGATCTTTTTTGTATAGTCTTTCTGTGTATTCTTGCCACCTTTTCTTAATATTTTCTGCTTCCATACCATTTCTGGTCTTTATTGTGCCCATCTTTGCATGAAAATTTCCCTTGGTGTCTCTAATTTTCTTGAAGAGATTTCTAGTCTTTCCCATTCTATTGTTTTCCTCTATTTCTTTGCATTGATTGCTGAGGAAGGCTTTCTTATCTCTCCTTGCTATTCTTTGGAACTCTGCATTCAAATGGCTATATCTTTCCTTTTATCCTTGCCTTTAGCTTCTCTTCTTTTCATAGCGATTTATAAGGCCTCCTCAGACAACCATTTTGCCGTTTTGGATTTTTTTCTGAGGATGGTCTTGACCACTGCCTCCTGCACAATGTCACAAACCTCCTTTCATAGTTCTTCAGGCACTGTCAGATCTAATCTGTCTCTAAGATCTAATCCCTGCAATCTATTTGTCACTTCCACTGTCTAAAGTATCCTCAAGTCCAATTTCTTTTGGATACACAGTCCATCTTAGAATGATTAGCTTTAAAGTCCCCTCCAGATAATTTCTTGGAGTTGTGGAAACTCTAATGAAGTCTTTAGTGAAGTAATCCTTCCTTGTAAGCAACTTCCTAATAATCCTTTCTAATATATATATTTTTTGCTCTACTTCTGCTAACAAATAAAATAGAAATATATATGTTGTCACAAGACTATAAGTATTCCTTAAGGTGTGGTGTGCATATCTGTGAAGCCAGACGTGGATGTAAAGGTGTGTGTCATCGGTCATTACAGGTAGTGAACACCCATCGTGGAAATGAGGCAGATGCCTTCTTGAAGTTTTCTGGACCAGGGCTGGCACACTCTTCTGTAAGACCGAGGTAGTATTTTATCCTTGTGGGCCATATGGTCTTAGCTGCAGTGACTCAACTCTGCTGGAGTGATGTGAAAGTGATCAGAGACCATCCAAAAATGAATGTGGATGGCTGAATTCTGGTAAGACTTTATTTACAAAAACAGGTGGCAGGCCAGATTTGACCCTTGGGCCGTCCTTTGCTGACCCCTGTAGAGTCGTCTCCTTATTTCTCTTTAATTTTAAAGACCATTTATGCCCCAATCAGTAGAATTCCCGAGAAGGCAATGGCAACCCATTTCAGTACTCTTGCCTGGAAAATCCCTTGGACAGAGGAGCCTGGTAGGCTGTGGTCCATGGGGTCACGAAGAGTTGGACACGACTGAAGCGACTTAGCAGCAGCAGCAGCAGTAGAATCCAGGAAGGCAAACTTGCAATGTGTTGAGGCACTTGTGTGCTAGCCCTTTCTAAAGATAATCACAGCAGTTAACTTTCTATTCTGTGTATCATTCATGCTTGTTTCTATAAATACTGAAATAAAGAAAAATCTATGCTGGGTTTGATCATAAATATCATCTCTAATTTAGGACTGAGGAATGTACACTTTTCCTTTTTCACTGTCAGGGAACTGAAAGAAGCCCAGCAGGCCCAGTCCCCCAGGGATGGCCGCAGTGTCCCCGGGGTCTCTGAGACCCCCACCGGGTCAAGGAGTGCCAAACGTCTGGTAGGAGGAAAGAGTGCCAAGTCTTCAAGCTTCACCTTGGGGCAGACTTCCCCATAAGAACGTCTCTCCCATCAACTTACTCTTTATCCTCAAAATAGATACTGGCTGTGTCAACCTTTCTCGTGTAAAGGGAAGAACTAACAGACTTGGGAGGCTGAAGATTTCGAGAGCCACCCTAATTTAGCATTTTCAGCCAAGATCCTACAGCCACCAAGGCTTCCTAGCAGCACTGGTAGCAGGTACTACCATTAGCAGCCATTTTTCTTCTCTTGTTACGTTCCTAACACCACCTGTCAACAGCTCAGTGACTTCTCAGATTTGCTGATGCACAACGGGAAAGCATGGGCCTCTGAACTGAAAGCAGCCGCACCCCACTCCCCCCAAGCCCCTGCAGCCTGTGGACTACGAGGCTGCCTACCTACCTGCCTACCAACCAAGAATCCCAGGGACTCTCCTGGCACACAGAAAGAAAGTCAATTTTGTTTTGAGTTGAGGTAGCATTTTTATAAGAAAGTACGCCTGGATTTCAACAACACTTCCCAGGCTAGATGATTTTTATTCCTCAAAAAATTCTCAGTCGCTTTGAGTGAGTGATTTTCCTACTGTATTCTCTGAATGGAGACAATCCCTTTCTCTGATACTGTTTTTACAAAGTAAATGACTTCACTATGTGAGGTAGGTAGAAATAAGACTCTATGTGACTTGAAATTTCTGAACTGGTTATTAACTTTTGGAACGAAAACACTGGCTAGAGGGTTTGAGGGAAATCTGATGTGGTTTGTTGTCCCCCAATCTATTTGCTTTGACTCTCTTGTAACTGTTATAACGGGTTTTGATTTTTCTGAGTGTTACTAATTTCTCCTGGATTTTATGAAAAGTTGGCTTTGCTTCCAGTGATTTTATCCTATTTTATCAAATCCTTTACTCTGTATATATATTCAAAGGAATAGAATGTTTGTAAATAAAGTTTTTTTTTTTTTTAATCTTGTCCAAAGCCAAATAGGGGTAAAGCACTCTTCTTTGTAAATATGTAACTAAGAAAGAATGAGAAATTCATGTTGGAAACCACAGTAGATAGGAGAGAGAATTTAGTATGCTAGGGCTAACAGCTCTTGGCTTTAAGGCTCAGTTTCACAGCCTTCACAGCTAATAATGGCCAGGCTATGACACAAAATCATGTTGGTCACAAAAGCATTTGAGAACAACTAGTTGTGTCTTTTAATGATGTTACTCCTGTTGTGGCTTGTAGGCTTTTTGGCTGCCTTATTTTCTTCTTTACCCTTAATTTTAAAAAGCAAATTAAGTTTTAAAAATGGAATGAACCAGTGAACAAACCGTCACATCATTCTTACGTTTTGGAGTAGCAATTTCTTCCCTGCAATTAAATGAAGTATAGTGCTCTGTACTGCCCATTGACATTTTAGGAAATTAGTCTTTATTCAAGTTTTTTTTCTGTATACACTTGTGTATTTTATTTTTATTTATTTTAAAAATATATTGGAATATAGTTGATATTTAGGTTTTCAAACTGAATTTATGTCTTGCCTCCCTGACAATAGCCATGTCCCTTGCAGTATAGTGCAAGGTCAACCACATTGTGATTTATAAACAGGTATATTATTAAGAGTAAGCAATGTGTTGGCCTTCCCAGGTGGTGCAGTGGTAAAGAATCCACCTGCCAATGCAGGAGACACAGGAGACCAGTGTTTGATCCCTGGGTGGGAAGATGCCCTGGAGGAGGAAATGGCAACCTGCTCCAGTATTCTTGCCTGGAAAATTCCATGGACAAAGGAGTCTTGTGAGCTTCAGTCCAAAGGGTTGCAAAGAGTTGGACACAACTGAGCAACTGAGCACAAGCAATATATAGCCCCAAGTTCTGTGTCTACACCTGTCTTCTTCAAGTGAAGTGAAAGTCGCTCAGTTGTGTCTAACTCTTTGTGACCCCATGGACTATACAGTACATGGAATTCTCCAGGCCAGAATACTGGAGTGGGTAGCCTTTCCCTTCTCCAGGGGATCTTCCCAACCCAGGGATCGAACCCAGGTCTCCTGCACTGTAGGCAGATTCTTCACCAGATGAGCCACCAGGGAAGGCACTGACAGCTATTATTAGGGCCTGTGACCCCCACCCCCCCATGGTGTTCCTCAGAGCCTCTTCTAGCACCTGAAGCCAGACTGTTCGTTTCCCTCCCTTTCTCTCTGCTGCGCTCCACAGAAGCAGGAAGTCACCAGAAGAGCAGGAAGCTGCATAGATGCTGCACGTGACATGGACTGGGTCTTTTCTGGGCTCAGGGCTTAATCTCTTCCATTTCAGTTGGAAGTTGACCCCTGGCCTCAGCGAGATGGTCCATCCTCAGGCATGATGTTCTGTTGCTTAAATATGAACACTGACAATCAGGGGCCAACAGATCATCTTGAGTTAGAGAAACCTTATAAAGAAATACTACTGGGCTTTCCTGAGGCTTCCCTTGTGGCTCAGTCAGTAAAGAAGACACATGCAATGCAGGAGACTGCCTGCACTACAGGAGTCCAGAGTTCGATCCCTGGGTTGGGAAGTTCCTCTGGAGAATGAAATGGCAACCCACTCCAGTATTCTTGCCTGGAAAACCCCATGGACAGGGGAGCCTTGCAGGCAACAGAATTGGGTTGCAAAGAATTGACACAACTGAGTGACTAAACCACCAATGTATCTACCAATTCATGGAAGTTGTTTATCTAAAAGCTGTAGAAAGATGAACACTGAAAGATAAATGTCAATACTGTGGCCTGAACAGTTAGGTTTAAAAAAATCTCTGTATGAACCATTATGTCAATCTTGAATTGCATAAAAATTGTTAGGTTAATTTTTAAAAATTTAACAAAAAGTAGCCATGGTTAACTATAGAGTATTGCTAAAGTAGATTTGAATCACTGTAAAATAGATGCTAGTAATCAGGTTAGGTTGGAGAAGGCAATGGCACCCCGCTCCAGTGCTCTTGCCTGGAAAATCCCATGGATGGAGGAGCCTGGTGGGCTGCAGTCTGTGGGGTCGCTAGGAGTTGGACACGACTGAATGACTTCAACTTCACTTTTCACTCTCATGCATCAGAGAAGGAAATGGCAACCCACTTCAGTGTTCTTGCCTGGAGAATCCCAGGGACAGGGGGGCCTGGTGGGCTGCCGTCTATGGGGTCGCACAGAGTTGGACATGACTGAAGCAACTTAGCAGCAGCAGCAGCAATCAGGTTAGGTAATAAGTGCTGCAATTTTTTTTCTAACAGTTATTATGGGCTTCGGGAAAAACTGATTTAAGAGCAAAGTGAAAACTTTGATTAAAATATATAAAAAGTGTGCTTGTACAGCACTGGAATTGTCCAAAGCTTCCTACCTGTGAGAAAGCATTGCCAACCATGGTTTCTACCAGTTGATACCTACAGCTCAGACTTTCTTTTAATTTAGGGGGAAAAAAAAGGCAAGGCCAAAGATAGCTCTGTGGCCTTGGGCATACACTGTAGACTTGTCTCTTTTTTCAGCTAGTTTTGCAAAGGATGAAAGCCCTGAATTATTTCACTAAGACCAGCGGTAATGATAGCTGACTAAAGGCATGATGCTTTCACCACTTCTCAGGATTGGGAAGGTCCTTCCTTTCTGGGTCCATGGATGAACTACAGAAAAAGCTTATGATTATGTTAAAGAGTGGGTGCAGGTCTGTGCACATCGTGAAGAAGTTTCAGGAATTCCTCACCAAAATGCAAACTGCAGATTTCTTGCAAAAGCAGTATGTTTAATAAATTTTTTTCAGCTACTTTTCCAGATTATTTTTAAAAATTTTCTGATTTTAGGCCTATTTGAGTATCCTTCTGTGTTCTATTTATTTGTTCTCGCCTGTGGTCTATTCTTGTTTAAAGCATAACTGCTGACTGGATATTCACAGGAAGGTTCCTGTTCTCTAAGAGCTCACAGTCAATGGAGAAGAGGAGGTACCTTCATGGCCATTTTAGTTTTAATACAAGATAAGACTTAGGGTGTAAAGAAAGTGAAATGGGAGAACAAAAGAAGGATGATGTGCATAAAGAATTTTGAAATTATAGGAAAGAACACTTCTTATGATGAAGATAGAGCAAAGCAATGCTGAAGTATCTGCCATGTTGGGAAGAAGGATCTATTTGATAACAGAAGATGTTTTAACTCCATTCTGCCATGATATCATACATCTTAATATGATTTTCTTTGTCAAAGAAGATAGCACTTGAAACTTTCTCCAGCCAACAAAGGAGAATGTGAACTGATAATTCCTGTCTGAGAGAGAATTCAGTTTAGCCCAGATTCCCCACTAAGATATTCTTCATAAAGTTTTGCGTCTGACTTTCAATTTGCATGGTGCTTTCTGCCTTTTTTTTTTTTTTTTTAAATAAACTTTTCCACATTCCTTTCTCCAAAGTGTTTGTGAACAGAAAGAAAGAGGGAGTGATTTGTGGCCTAATAAAGAACTTTTAAGGCCAAGTGATTGAATGTGGATGAGCAGATGTGGGTGATCAGGGAGAAGTTACAAAGGTGATTTCAAGTTCAGGTCTGGCAGAATCTTGGCACCATTAAAACACACAAGGCACTTAGAAGAGGGAAACTGGCTTTGAAGGAAAGGATGAATCTGGTTTTTCGTTTGACTCAACAGATCAAGTGAAAGGATTTTTAAATAGGAAATCATCAGAGGGCAAGTTACAGTAGTAGTAAACGGGGGGATGTAGGATGATTAATGTCTGAGCAAGGCCTGAAGGCAATTAACATGTCATGTTTCCAGGACAAAACATGTTGAAGGTGGAAGTAAAACAGGTAAGCATCATGAAATATACCAACTAGAAAGTCATACTATTAAGACTGGGTTAAGGTATGTGTTGGAAACATGAAATAGTTGATATTTTTCCTTTTAGGGCAAAAATGGGCCATCGAGTTTTAAGTAGGATTCTGAGGAGATTTGCCGATTAGGATGATGTGGCTGTACATTTTCTAGAAGTTGGACAGTGCCAGGACCAGATGATGGAGAGGCCCGGGGAGGCACCCCTCAGCCTGTATTCTACAATCTGTCAGCCTTCTTTCCCCTCTGTCACCAAGGCCAGGATTAGCGGGCGCAAGACAAAATTTAAGGGATGGCTAGGAAACCTAGCATTTAAGACTAATGCTTCATTTAAAAATTATTAAAATTAATGAAATCCACAATGAATTCTAAATAAAGGCAAGATCAGTAAGCTTAAGTTAATTAAGAATGTCATTTCCTCGAGAAAAATTATCAGAGATGGAAATTCTTGCAGTTGGAAATAAGGTAAGCAAAGGCTTTTGAAAATATTATTGATTATACTTCCAATCAAGGTAGGAAGGTAAAATTATAATTCTGTTTTTGGAATTAAAAAATAACAGTGTTGTCAGTTTTAATACACCTAATTTTTAAATATTCAATATTTCTTCAAGTACTTTAATGTTCTGGGAAAAAAATGTTCAAATACATAACGTACATAGGCGTGCTCGTTTTTCCTGCTGCCTTAGGAATCTACTTGGAGAAGGCTCCAGTACTCTTGCCTGGAAAAGCTCATGGACGGAGGAGCCTGGAAGGCTGCAGTCCATGGGGTTGCTGAGGGTCAGATATGACTGAGCAACTTCACTTTCACTTTTCAGTTTCATGCATTGGAGAAGGAAGTGGCAACCCACNGCTGTGCGCGGGCCGGGAGGAGTTGCTTTGTCGTCGTGTAGACCTCCTCTTCTCGCGCGGAGGACTCTGGTTTCGTCTCACCTCCCAGGCCCTATACGTTGTTGGTTGGGAGCGTCAGCTTTGAGCAAGGGCGCCCGCACATTTCAGCGGTGAGACGGTGAAGCCCAGGGATCGCCTTGTTCTTTGCAAACGGGATTGAAGGCAGTAATTTTTGCGGCAGCACTTTCCAGATTGAAGCGCCATGATAACATTTTAGTATTTGCTGAGCTCTTTGTCTTAGGAGCTGTTTTAGAAGTATTGGATGTAACAGTGAAGAAATGAGGCAGCAATCCCTGCCAGAAAGGAACTTGCGTTTAACTGAATTTGGGAAAACAGTGGAATAGAAATGGGGGTAGAATCAGAATTTTTGTATGGGTTAAAAAAAAAGGAAGTTAGGGGGACCAAAAAAAAAGTGCGAGAGAGTTTGGGGAGTGGGAGAGGATTCTTGTCTAATGTGCAGGGGCGTGTTGTGTTAACGGTCTCAAGGTTGGTTGCGTAAAAGTCCTGAATGCCGGTAGGAATTTAGAACTTCAGTGAAATCGTGTTCTTGCTATAGGATATAATCTCTTTTTCTTCAGGAAAAGACCAAAGATTAGATTGGAACAAGAGAGAGTAGAAGCCATGTTTCGAAGACCTGTAGTACAGGTAATCACTTCTCCATGTTAATGTTGAGATGTGTTATTATAAACCATAGCGATCACGTTTCTTTAGGGTTTTGCCTGCAGAGGCAGAAGTCCTTTGAGCCCACCTGTCCTATTGTACTTAGGTGATATGAGGGTTGGGGACAGATTTCGGTGGTAGATGCAAGCTCAGCCGTGTCTAACTCTTTGCGACCCCATAGACTGTAGCCCACCAGGCTTCCGTGCCCTTGGGCTTCTCCAGGCAAGAATACTGGAGTGGGTGGCCATATCCTGCTCCAGGGGATCTTCTCGACCCAGGGATTGAACCCGCATCTCTGGCATCTTCTGCGTTGGCATGCAGATTCTTTACCACTTGAATAAATAGTGTTCACTAAAGCAAAAACAAAAAACCTTTCCAGTTTACTCACATATATGATGAGAGTAGTTACTTCTTAAAACGTGTTACTTGTGTGTAGAGCAGTTAGAAAGCATTTAAAGTCCTTATTGATCTACAGTCTATGAGAATTGTTTCAGCTTTTTTTTTTTTTTTTTTAAATCACATGGTTTGTTTTCTGACCACCTACTTCTGTTGTCAGTCTGCCTCCCCCACCACACGCCATCTCCCTGCTGAGGAGAGCAGGTAAAGTCTCAGCAACTCTACAGATGAACTATGTTCAAAACTCCTCATTTCACCCAATCAGGCTCCTCACCTGATCTCTTCAGTCAGTCTAGCCAGTCTTGAGTCAGCCTAGACCTGTGTTTTCCTCGCTTACCTCATTTCGGCACCGAGTTGTATAGATTCTCTTTTATAACACCTCTCATAACTCCCATCTTGTTAAGGAAGAATCATTTCCTCAGTGGAGCCTGTTCAGGTCTCCTCCACTCTGCTGTAGAATTGGCTCTATATTCTTGGATCCCTGTTTTAACTTATACGTACTTTTAAAATATATACCTTTTAATGTGTTGAAACCTGGAAAAGTTACTTGTGTCTTAATACACAATTCTACAGTATTAAGGTAAATCCAATACCATATATAAAAGGGTTGAAAGTTTAGTTTTAAGAAATTATCCCAGTTAAATAATTCATTCCCTATTTTTTTGCTTCTCCAGTAGGTCTTGATTTTTGTGTGCCCCCCATGGGACAGATTATTATTCCATAAAACATGTGAGCTCTGGCTCATCTGAGCATCAGGTTAGTACATTTCTAGAATCATGACACAGGTACCAGGTAGCAGGTTGATTCTTACTATGTGGTAACTCATATTTTTTATTTTTCTACCCACCTTCTGCCCCCAAGCATAGTGCTGGGATTCCACAGCCAAAATTACCCCTGGAATGGGTGGTGTTTCAATTGGTAGATACCTACTGTATGTTAACAGTGCCAGTTCTGGACACATGTTTCTCTGATATAATGGTTAGCTCTCTGAATCCAGTGATATTCTCATTTAAACAGAGGCAGCAAAGGGCAGTGGGAAAGCCAGCAGCCTTGGGGTTGGGGGCCCTGAGTTCCAGCTGTGACTTGCCACTTCTTTCCTGTAGGATTTTGGGCAAGTTACTCAGTCTGTCTCTGAACTTCATTTTTGTCATCTGTAAAGTGGTAGTAATTTTACATAGTTTACAGGTTTATTCTGAGGATTAATTAATAAGAGGCAAAGCGCTTAACAAGTATTCACTAATGATGGACTGCTATGGACTGTAGCTTGCCAAGCTCCTCTGTCTATGGAATTTTCCAGACAAGATACTGGAGTGGGTTGCCATTTCATTCTCCGGGGGATCTTCTTGACCCAGGAACCGAACCTTCATCTCTTGCATTGGCAGGCAGTCTTTACCACTGAGCTATCTGGGAAGCCCTTTCAGTAATGATGGCTTTGGTTATCACTGAGTGCTACTGTTACATGGCAGTGACTGTCTTTCTCTGATAGACTGATTTGAACAGTCCTATTTTTGTACTTAATCAAAGAGCCATATTTGTTTATCTTAGATTTTTTTCTTGGGGCTGTCAGAAACACAGATTCTTCCAACACGTGTTTACTGTTTTATGTGCAAGCACAGAAGCGCCGTATCAGGAGGCTGCCACAGAAGCAGCAGGAAAGACCTGTAAATGGACTCTGGTGTACTCCCTCGAGCCTTCTTTGTGCCTGTGGGCTTCTGCAGGAGGCTGCCCCTAAGTGTTTGTGTGGTCCTCCTGGCTCTGTGGGGTTTCCCCAGTGGTTCAGTGGTAAAGAATCTCCCTGCAATGCAGGAGATGCAGGAGATGTGGGTTCAGTCCCTGGGTTGGGAAGATCCCCTGGAGGAGGGCATGGAAACTCACTCTAGTCTTCTTGCCTAGAGAATCCCATGGACAGAGGAGCCTGGTGGGCTATAGTCCATAGGTTTGCATAGAGTTGACATGACTGAAGCCACTGAGCTTGCAGGCGTGCCTGACACTGTGATGGGTGCACCTCTCTCGTGTGGGTGTGTGCCTTAGGGGCTGCTGACTGGGTGGTGACCAGGGTGTGAACTGGTTTTCTGTTTACATTTGCCTTTCCCCCTGTACTAAAGCTGTTTTGCTTATTTGTTCCACTTTAGGTACTTCGTCAGTTTGTAAGACATGAGTCTGAAGTAGCTAGCAGTTTGGTTCTCGAAAGATGTAAGTAGTAGCTGATTTCCAGTTTTTACAGCAGTGTGCTCATGTTCTCAGATACATTGCAGAAGAGGTTCATTCATCGGGTTACACTCTGTTAATCATCATGCTTTCGGTTCATATCTACCTCTCTGTCCTTGGCCTTCCTGTCAGGCTGCGGGGGCCTTCTGTAAACCTGGTCCTTCTTCCCTTATCATGCACTTTTTACCCACTCTTATTGTCACTTTCCTGCCAAAGAAATTCCTTGGGTCCTTTTTGGTTACCTAAGACATCCAAGGCTGTGTGCTAGTTGGCTGAAGCAGTGAATGTTGTGAAAAGTGGTTGTTTCACAGAAATAGTCCCTGTATTTATAAAGATTTTCAGATCTCAATTTTGTTCCTTTAACCATACAAACAGTTCAAAAAAGTTTTTTAAAGGTATTTAAAAGATGAATTGATGCTTTTGAATTGTGGTGTTGGAGAAGACTCTTGAGAGTCCCTTGGACTGCAAGAAAATCCAACCAGTCCATCCTAAAGGAAATCAGTCCTGAATATTCATTGGAAGGACTGATGCTAAAGCCGAAACTCCAATACTTTGGCCACCTAATGCGAAGAACTGACTCATTGGAAAAGACCCCGGTGCTGGGAAAGATTGGAGGCAGGTGGCAAAGGGGACGACAGAGGATGAGATGGTTGGATGGCATCACCGACTCGATGGCCTTGAGTTTGAGCAAGCTCTGGGAGTTGGTGATGGACAGGGAAGCCTGGTGTGCTGCAGTCATGGGGTTGCAAAGAGTTGGACACGACTGAGTGACTGAGTTGACTGAACTGAAAAGAAGAATTTAGATAAAGAGTTTAATGCTTGTTTTGTGGGGTTCTCGGGATATTTTCTCCTTTCTTGGCAGTCTTCTTTTTTCCCTCCGAGCCTCTTTTTATTTGCTCCTCACACTTGTCTTCTGACCTTCTAGTGCTTGGGTTTTGCTTAATGCCAAGATTGAAGTTGAAGTAGTGATTTTAGCTGTTTCTCTTCTGGACATTTCTGTCAGTCTTATGTTATCTACAAATTGCTTTTCAGCTCTGAATCGCGTGCAGTTGCTTGGTCGAGTAGGTCAGGACCCTGTCATGAGACAGGTAGAAGGAAAAAACCCAGTCACAATATTTTCCCTAGCAACAAATGAGATGTGGCGATCAGGGGAAAATGAAACCTACCAAATGGGTGAGTATAAAAGACTGGGGTTTTAGTATTATAGTAATTAGACACTATTTAGTGTGAATTGATACTTTAAGAATACTTTTGGAAAGGATCTTCCCTAACTCTTGTCCTGTCTCTTAGAAACTGTGGCATGGCTTAGCTGGACACGATGTCCTTCGGCAGTTGTCTTTTGCATTTGTAACCACATTCCCTGTCTTTGTGATTCTTGTGACTCAGGTGATGTCAGTCAGAAGACAACATGGCATAGAATTTCAGTGTTCCGACCGGGCCTTAGAGATGTGGCGTATCAGTATGTGAAAAAGGGGTAAGTTGAAGAAGGAGGGATCTTACAGGTTGAATGGTTTAAAAAACAAACAAACAAAGAACGTGTTTTCATGGACTCTGTAGCTCTTCTATTTATAAAGTACCACTCATTACTTTGGGTTAGCTCAAGAGGTATTTATTCAGTGCTTAATACTGTATGCATAGTGTCATATGTGACTAGTTTAAAGGTTTTAACATGGTTTAGCCTTTTAAGAACTTATGACAGTAGGACATGAACTTGAAGAGCACTGATGAACCGAGAGAGAAGGCAGAGGGCGCTGTGTGCCTGTCACAGGCGCAGCAGTGCTCGTGGGGGTTCCCAGGCCACCATGGCCAGCGACCCCGATGGTGGATGTCTTGCCCTTGGCACCCTGTGGTGGCTGGACAGAGTGTCTGGGAGGTTGGGAGCCTGATGCAGTGAGGTATTCTGGTGATAATTCAGGGCAGTTAATTCATATTTGATAATTTTATATGAACTTAGCAATTCCTTTTTGAAATGTTTGGATTATGTATAAGAAGTGTCTTTTCCAAACCCTTAGAAGGACAAAAGTTTGTGTTTAACAGCAGCTGTAGTCATAGTTTAGAAATGTATTATAGAAATAAAACATTTCATGAAACATAAGTTTAGCAATAATTAAAATTTCTATTTTTTTCAATAATTGCATACCTTTTCTTCATATGAACTTCCATTGTCATGTGTGTATAGTATGTAAATATATATATACTTACATAAAATACACAGAGGACATTTCAAGGAAAAGGTTTGGAATTTCAGCTACAGGTTGATGAATCTGTGTGACTGTTCCCTTTGGAACCCAGTCATTTTACTAGTCTACTTTCTGTATTGTGCAGTATCAGTGCTGTTAAATTCTGAAATTGGTGCCACTGTGGCCATTTTCTACCCTTTAAAGTCGGTGTTACATTTGTCTTCTAGTTCAGCCTTCTAGAGAGCGCAGAAAAGTCTTAGTAATTAACTCTGGGTGAAATACTAAGCTGAAAACTTGTATTTTGAATTTTAATAATCTAAGGTCATTTGAGAGTAAGTTCATGAACCTCACTATAGAAAGGAACTGAAAAATAAGTGAAAAAAATCAACAAATCTGTTAGATAATTCAGGGTCAAAGGGGATAGAAAAATCACGTTGGAAATCAATCATAGAGATTTAAAGGATCCTCTTCATTTTCAGGGTCTTAAGGTTGCTTTTTTTTTGACTTAAAATTTGGAACTTTTTTTTAAACTTCATAAGGGCCACAGGCAGCTAAAAACGAAAACATCCTTTTTTCCACAGTGCGGCAAGGCAAGTACACGTGTACTTTATGTTTTGGTACTCTTGTTCTTTGCCTGTGCCTCGTGGCTTGCAGGATCTCAGTTCCTGGATCAGGCAGTGAAGGCGCGGAGTCCTGACATCAGGAAACTGTTTTAGCACTCTTAATTCTGAATTTTGAGAAGTGGTATGTGTGATTATCTATTTCATCCTTGAAGAGTATACTCATTACTTTTCTCTGACCTGACTCTCTGCTGTAAAGCATATTGAAATCTCCAGACTAAAACTTTTTTTTAAATAAAAAAATTTTATTTGTATCAGGTCTCGAATTTATGTGGAAGGGAAAGTAGACTATGGTGAATATACGGATAAAAACAATGTGAGACGACAAGCAACAACAATTATAGCTGGTAAGGCTCTTGTGATAATAGCTATTCTTTTTTTTTTTTTGAATGCTTGGCTATGTTGTAGTCTTACCTGAGGCTATTAGTACGTACGCTTTTGAGATTGTAAGGCACCTCACCAGGAGAATCCCGAGTGGAGTTTGTGGGCCTGCCCTAAGTTTCTATATATATATATCTCTTCTTTCAGAAAGTGATCTCTGTACTCACAGTTTTAGTTATTGTGATTTTTGTGTACCAAGAAGAGTTACACTAGTATTGGCATCAGACATTTGTACAGCTTCATTCAGAGCCTGTTTGGTACTTAACGTGATGATTTTGTTTTAAACTCCTATTGTTCTCATTAAACAAAATACAAAACAACATGGAAAAATGGACGCACAGAGCTTAAAGGAGGTTAAGAAGATACCCTCTAGAGGAGAGTGTTCAAGCTTTTCTGAAAATTCTGCAAGAATTTTGAAACCAATATATATCCCTTTGAACATGTTTAAGTTGACATTAAGAGTTTTTTCCAATATAAAATTATGTTGCTCTTAAAGGTATTAAGGATCTAAATACCATAACAATTTGGTATCCATCATCATTAAAAAGATACAAGCTCTTCAACATTTGGAAAGTTAATGATTCCCTTTTCTCTGAACTTGTTTTTCAATCCCATTTTCTCCTTAGAAGTGTATCTTAATATATCTTAATATAATATATTNCTCTGAATGTTAGGTTTCTCCTTGAATAGGTTATCATTACAGTTGTTTTTAGAACATAATTGACCAAAACAACTGTAATATGTAAATACAAAAGCTGTAACATTTTATTGAAAATGTGTCTTAATGAGATAGATGATGCATTTTTTGTCTTTTGGATTAATTGCTAAAATAAAAGTTATTAAAACATTCATTCTGTTTTCTTATTTTTTGTGGATATAAAACTCAAGAAACTTTATTTTAAGTAGATGAGGATGAAAGAGCTATTTATGAGCTTCTGAGATATGCCAAAATGAGATATTTAAAAGTTAATTTTTTATTATGGAAAATGTCAAACATACCCAGAGAGGAGTGAAAAACAGAAACTCCCATCGTGCAGCTTCACCAGTTATCAACAGATGGCAAATATTACTTCATCTGTGCCCCAGCCTACTTTTCCCCCACCTGGATCATTTTGAGTGAATCTGAGACATTGTATCATCCATAAATATTTCAGTAGGTGTCTCGGAAATGTATGGATTCCTCTTTATAGTGCTATTATCAGAGCTAGTATTAAAGAACTCATTATTAAATTTATCTTTTACTAGATGTCATAGTATTGAAATTTTTTTGATTGCTCCATGAACAGCAACCTATACATTATATTACATGGTTTATATATATCTTAAGTCTCATTTAAAAAAAAAAGAATTTAGATTTGGGAGGCTAAAAGTCTGACAACTTAGGTCTCCTAACCGACAGATTTTCCTTTTTCTCTTTGCACTTGTTCCCGAGTTCATGTCTTAACTACTATGCCTTAATGATAAATTATAATTTGTTATAAATCATAAGCATATATTTTCTTACTGTTTTCTTGAAAATATATTGACCTTGAGAACCAATATAGGAATCTTCCTCCCCTCATTATTAAACCTAAGAGAAGTTTCTTTCTGACCAATTTGCTTTCATATTTCTTGAGTGTCATGAGTAAATCACTTCCTGCTTGCCCTGTTCTTCCTTGGCTCATTCTTTCAGAGGTATCTAACTGTTCAAAAAATTTTTTTCAGACCTGTGTATGGTATAAAACTATGCCTGTGATTTCAGCAGTGGAAAATCAAGCTTTCTAATAAAATAGTTGATATATTTATGAAGCATTTAATACTTTCATCTTCCACTGTAAACCTATTGTGTGGGCAAATTTCAAATTTAAATTGTGTGAAGTTTTATAAACCAGGTCAAAGAGAAACATTTCAAATTATCTGCCATTTTCTCTTGTCACTATTATTCACCAGCATGGATGATTAAGCAATTAACATAAGTTTATGGCTAATAGTAAAATTATTAGGTCTTTAGTGCCGTTAGGATGGAAGGGAATAGAGTATAATTTGGCTCATCTGTTTTATAGGCTATATATTTTTTTTGTCCTAGAAATCAGTGTAACTTTAACCACCAGCAGGTGGCAATCTTGTCTTTTTGCATAGTGATGTCAACTTGGATAATCTCTTCTGAAATAACCATTCTGTACCAAAGTACTCTAGTTTTAGAAGACTGTAGTCATGAACAAATACTCAGTTATTGTATAGCAACCATTTTTGGGATAATTCTAAAGTTTTAAGAATGTCAGTGTTTCAGTATTATGTAGAAGGTACTGCTGCTTCTCCTTTGCTTGTTCTAAACTAATTGTTTCTGGACAAACTTTTAGGAGCAGTGTCTGATGTTTTTGGATAAAAATGCTCCCTCTGAAATATTGATTACTAGAAAATTTCCCAGGACTAAATGTGTAGAACTCGTTTTGAAATTTAAAAGTACCTTGTGTTCTGTATGAGTGTTCAGACTTAAAAAGCACAAATAGATCTCTCTGAACTGATGGGGTGTATTGAACCCCATCCTTCCCTCTTCTGTCCAGCATGTGGTATGTGATGCCACAGTCCTCTTCTGTGTTAGGGTGTGCTCCTTGGTTTCCTGGCATCTATCTGAGTGTTGCAAGCATCAAAGTGTGTGACTAGCTCTTCTGTAGAAAGTTACTACTGAGAAGACCTTCACTACCTTCAGGGAAGACAAGAAGTATCCCACCTTTTCTCACAAGGTCTGAATTATTGATAAACCGTCAAAGCCCAGCTTTTACCTCCGTTATGCCTATCATAGATACCTGTTAAGAACATCAGTTAGTTCAGTTGCTCAGTTGTATTCGACTCTGTGGCCCCATGAACTGCAGCACACTGGGCTTTCCCGTCCATCACCGATTCCTGGAGCTTGCTCAAATGCATGTCTATCAAGTCGGTGATGCCGTCTAGCCATCTCATCCTCTTTCGTTCCCTTCTCAGCAGGAACCTAGTATTTTGAGAATTTGTCTAAAGTCTTTTTGGTGACTAGCACTAAAATACGTATATGGTAGAAGGGAATGATTAAGTGAGGTGGAGAAAGAGTTCTGAAAATAACATTTCTGCTTTGGCTTCTTTACAGATAATATAATATTTCTGAGTGACCAGATAAAAGAGAAGCCGTAGACTGGATGATTCTTCTCTGGCCGGTGTTTGGTACATTCTCATTTCCAAATCATGCTAGTGTTTATAGTTTCTAAGGATAAGAATTAAAATATTCTTCATTATAAAATGAGCGATAACATTTTCCTGACTGTCACTCCCCTTCCCCTTTTTATGTCATGAACTCTGGTAGCTCCTGCCTGTTAATGGTATTCACTGATTGTTTATTCTTTAAGAGATGGTTTCTGTGTACAAACTTGTGAACTTTTAGTTTCATCCATGTCATGGCAAAGGGATGAATGTCCTTTGGGAAGGCCCCCCCCGCCCCCCTACTTTTTTGTGCACATTTCTATTATAGCATTGAGTCAACCACCACAGTGTTTTTGAGTATTGCTGTATGTCAGACATTTATCCCATGGTTGTAGATACTGATTTCCTTATCTGGTTTATAGACCAGAAGGCAAGGGCTGTATCTTTGTGTACTTGCGTGTTTAACCAGTGCTTTGCACAGAGTAGGCAATAAATGTTGACACGTGAATGATCCCAAAGGATAATGAGCTTTAGCCCAAAGTGAAGGGGTTTGCTGAGCAGCAGTTAGTATTTAACCTAAATAGCTTCAAGACTAAGCTACCTCAGTCCCGTCTTTTGTTTTTGGACAGTTTCACTAGTAGCATTTATGAAACAGTTTACCAATGGTGAAGACCTAAAGTGCAGCTGGGGATGAAATTGTTCGTCTCCAGGAGGTGATCCAGAGGCTCTGGTTCCACTATTTTCTATCTTTCTAAGCGCCTCTTCTCTGTCCTTTTAGTCTCGTGCGGAGCTCTCTCTGTTGAGGGAGCCCCTAAGCCACCTCTGGCACTGCGTCTGTAGGTTAGCGCCCCAGGTATGTGTCCCTTTAATTTTTCTACATGGTCCTCTGCTGTACATACCGTGTACACTTGGGTACACACAGCCACTTTCATTATAAGATTCTGAGAATCACAGAGCACTAATAATTTACTAGTAATGATTATATGAAATAAGCTCAGTGGTTTAAGTGCATCTTGCACTTTTTGAGGTTGGCATCAGCCCCTGCCAGGTGTGCATACTCGTTTGCTGCTGTGTTACAGAGGCTGGCTGCTGCTGGCAGGTTGTCGGGTCACACGGTGCATCCCTGTTCCCAGGCTCCAGCTCCGCCTCTAGCCCAGCCTGGTTGTGTCCCAGGCTGTGTGTCCTCTCCCCCTGCCTCTGAGTGTGGTGCTCACTCTAGCTTACATCCTGCTGGACTTAAACAAGAACCACGTTCACACATTATTTTATGGGCCCTTGGCTCTTTTAAGGTATTTTCTGCACACTTAAGCAGCTTTTTGTACTCATACTACAGTTTGGCTAAGGAAAATTGGAGTTCCTTAGTATCCTTTACAAGTCAAGATATGGGAGAAAATTACTGTTTCCTCATATCAACCATCTTTAAATTAAAATTTTTTTTCCAGCCACCTTTTTCTTTTCTTTTTTCCTGTAACTGGGACTGTTAATCAGCATGTTACATCTGCCCTCTTGGTTCCCACATTAAAACTGTCTGGTGGTGGTGTAGTACTCACTCCTTGACCCCACATTCCTTAAGGCAAAATTGTGAAGTAGATAAAATTTGTCTTTGGGGCAACTTTTTATTCTTGTCCTCAGTGAAGCTACTTTATGCCCCTTCAAAGTTGTAAGAGGTCATGCATATAAGTGTTCCTGTTTAAACTTGGTGATGAATCTGTGCTTTGGGAAAGGGACATGGTGAATAAAACAGCTTAATGGCCAAGTGATTCTGAGTCTGGGTGCAGGGGCCAGAGAGTGTGTCCTCCGGGATCCTGTGAGCTGAGGGGCTCTCTGCAGACTCCCAGTGAAGTTCACTTGAGAGGCTCTGAGGTGGGCAGTGGGGCTTTCAGAATTAGGTGTTCAGGGTGGAGGCCTCAGTGTGCATGTGATGCTACAGATCTGGGGTCCACAACCTGGGGGCTGCGGGAGCGTCAACTCTGCTCTCCCTTGCAGGCAGCCCCAGCTGCTGAGAAACCTCCTGTGGTTCCCAGGCTGGTCTCAGAGGAGACGGAGAATCCGATAGCAGTCACAGGCCGTAGGGGTCTTCTAGTTTTGTGTCCTGCCTTTCCTTATTTCATGGTCTTGCAATGTCAGGGACTGTACCTATAGAAGACTGCTCTGTGACTTTGTTTTTGGGATTTCATGTTAGTTTAATGATGAGTATGATATTCATCATTAAGTGTGGGAGAAGTGTGGGAGAAAAAGTGTCAAACAGCATGTGTGGTTTGAAACTATATCCCATATTTGAAAAAGAAGTAATTGATAATAGATGTATACCTCAAGAAGTCTAGAAGGAGAAAAAACAAAATGTTCTGATGATCTCTGAATGGGAAAATTGTGTATGATTTGCTTTACACTTTTGTATATTCTTTTTTTTAAGCATTGAGTATGTATTACTTTTATAATAAGAAATAAAGCTGTTTACATTTGGGGGGAAAAAAAAAACTTCTCCATTATTTCCAAGCCAGGCTTTCTCTCATTCACGTTAAGCAAGTACCACCTCATGCTTAGACACGTCATCTTTTTTTCTTTTCTTCTTGTATTCTCCTCTTTAAGTATATACAGCCTGGAAGGTTTTACTTTAAAGACTATCACATATGAGATCCACTGTTTGCTGTGAGGTGCAGTTCTCAGAGAGTCATCCTTTTCTTAAAAATAGCTGGGTGCTTACTTGTCCAAAGACATCCAGAATCATCAAAGACATTTTTCTGTGGCTGTTTTGGGGATTGCCTGTCATTGCCAGCTGGGTTTCAGCCTGCCCTTCGTAGCCCATTTAGGGGAAGTTAATGGTAGTCTCTCATTGTTCCTGAAAGATAATGTGAGGGCAGGGTTGTCTTTTACTCAGACTGCCCTTTTACCCTTGTCCAGCTCAGCTCAGCTCAATGATGGTTTAGGGCTTTGTAAATTGTGGGTTGTTCTATCAGACTGCCCTGGGACATTGAGATGCAAATGAGGGCAGGATCACCTTACTTGTTTTGCTGTCAGGGTTTGCATTATATGCCCTGAAGATTGGTGGGAGTAACAGCAAGCAAATGATCATAGAAAACAATAGATCGTCACAAGGTTAGTGAGTTATAGAGAAATATCTTACAAGGTAACAGTAACCATATTAGTGGCTGCACACCAGGCCCTGAGCTAAGTACTTTTTACTATTGACTCATTTAACTATTACACTAAGAAGGTCGTATTATCCCCATTTTATAAGTGAGGAAACTTGAAATTGAGAGATTAAGACACATGTCAAAGTGGTGCAGCTTGTAAGAGGCACATTTGGGGTTTGAACTTGGATAGGTGAGGTTTGCATTTTGCTTTCTGCCCACAGGCTCCTTAGGGGCTTCCCTGTAGCTTCGCTGATAAAGAATCCACCTGCAGTGCAGGAGACCCTGGTTCAATTCCTGGGTCAGGAAGGTCCCCTGGAGAAGGGATAGGCTACCCACTCCAGTATTCTTGGGCTTCCCTGCTGGCTTAGTCGGTAAAGAATCCACCTGCAGTGTGGAAGACCTGGGTTTGATCCCTGGGTTGGAAGATTCCCCTGGAGGAGGGCATGGCAACCACTCTGGTATTCTTGCCTGGAGAATCCCACGGACAGAACGGACAGAGGAACCTGGTGGGCTACAGTCCATGGGGTCACAAAGATTTGGAAATGAGCAGCAACTAGGCCCAGCGCAGCGTAGCTGCCTTCCCATTCCTGTTGACCTTGTATAACCAGAATCCCACTGCTGACTTCTGCCTGGAGCCCCATGCAGGGTACATCTGAATCACACCAGGATTCCGTACCTTCTAGGCTTTAGTTGGGGAAGAATTATGAGTGATGGGGAAATACCACCACCTCTTCAGTATTCTTTCTTATTTTCAGTTTAATGATTCCCACAGGAAAATAAGTCACAGTTAATTTCCCTACCAGGTTATCTTTACATATTCCTCCTCTTTTTTATCAAGCAGTGTCTCTTTACCGGTTAACATAAGTTCAAGGTGTCTGCTCCTTTTATTGTTTGCCCCAGTTGTTTCCTTCCTGCTGAGTGTTGAGATGGTCTGGAAGATTGTTCAAGAATTTGTCAGGCTCACTTTTTAGAGAGGAGACTTTTGGCCGGCACCAGCCTCATTGACGCCCCCTCTCATTCTCTCTTTACTGTTCATCCATTAGCTCTCTGCCGTGCTTTGAGCCTCAGGGTCCTGCTTGTCCATATTGGTGTACATCTTGACGCTTGCTTTTTTTTTCCTCTATCTGTCACTTGTAAAAAAGGTGGTCTGTCATAATAGTTCACTGAAGGCTGTGCAGTCAGAGAGCCTGCATTTGAATCTCTGCTTTGGTCAGAACAGCTGAGTGAACTCTGGTGAGTTTCCTAATGTCCCATGCCGTGATTTTTGTTGTTTTGTTTTCCTGTGAATAAACCAGGGGTAATAGTAGTCCTACTTTTATGGCCCTCCTGTGAGGAACATAGTAAAGAATACATGGAACTTATATAGTACATACTGAGTGCATCAGGTGCTCAGTACATACTGGATGTTATGACTGTTGTTGCGGTTATTTTAAATAATGTGTATTTCTCTTCCAGTCACCATGCCCATCTCACTGAGTCTCACGGGATCCTTAGAGGGCATTTCAGTTTGTCGTGCTTTACCTTTTTGTGGTTGTATTGTCAGCACCCGTGGATTACTGAGCACGTATTCCACTGTAGTTATTCTTTTTTCTTGGGTTTGTTGTTACTCTCCTGTGGCTATTTCCCATTAACCTGGGCATCTTTTTAAACTCAGAAGCCACGTGGGCACCTGTCATATGCCATGCATCCATGCAGCCAGGATGTAAGGCTGAATATAACAGAGCTCCTGCATTGAAGGAACTCGTGGTGTAGGATGGTGGGGTTGGGTGGGGAAGACGAAAGCAGGAGGCTGTGTAGTCAAGTATGATACTCTAGTCACAGTGGAAACAGTCCTGCGAGGCACGGAAGAGAGTAGTTAGGTCAGAAAGCAGCATGAGCAGAGGTCCCGAAACTTAAAGGTCTATGAAACATTCAAAGAGAAAACATGAAAAGTAGTTTTGAGGCTAGACCGCAAAGGGCTTTCGAAGCTTGCAGAGAACTTTGGCAGTAGGAGCCTTAGAAGGTTTCACAACAGGGACATCTCATCAGAATTATCCTTTAAGAACTGTGCAGACAGGGGAAGGGTTAGAGGGAGGAAAGCAGAGAGGTCAATAGGAAGCTACTGAATAAGCCTGGGAAGGGTTAGTAGAGTGGGGAAGAGAGGTGACATGACGGCCGTATGGGATCCACATGGACTCCTTCATCTATGTGCCTGCTGTGTGCCAGATCCTGTGCTAGGCCCTGAGCTGGGGATGCAGAGGACATGTAACTCCTGCCCAGGATCTAGTGGTGACAGGACACGTGTGTTGGTGGTGAGAGAAAAGTCAGAAGAAAATTTTGAAGCTTCTGCTTGGGCAGCTGTGGGGATAGTGACATTTTTATTTGAGACTAAGGAACATGGGCACTGGGGCCTTGAAGATCCCCCTTCATGGATTACAGCCTTGTTGTGGCGAAGGGGCTTGCATAACTCACTGAAGCTATGAGCCATGCTGTGTAGGGCCCTCCAAGATGGACAGATCGTAGCGGAGAGCTCTGACAAAGTGTGGTCCACTGGAGGAGAGAATGGCTAGCCACTTCAGTATTTGTGCCTTGAGAACCCCATCAACAATATGAAAAGGCAGAAACATACAACACTGGAAGATGAGGCCCTTAGATTGTCAGGTGTCCAGTATGCTACAGGGCGGGGGAGGGCAACAGAGGGTGAGATGGTTGGCTGGCATCACTGATTCTATGGACGTGAGTTTGAGCAAGCTCCAGGAGATAGTGAAGGACAGGGGGAACCTCACGTGCTGCAGTTCACGGGGTCACAAACAGTTGGGCACGACTTAGCTACTGAGCAACAACAACAAGGAACATGGATGTGGGAGCAGATTTGAGAAGACGGAAGATACTGAGTTTAGTTTTGTTTAGTTGTAGACTTTCTAGCTTATATTTGGGAGGGTGAAGATTAATGAGTTTGGTGCTCAGAAGAGATGCTGAGGCAAGAGTGACATTTTTTTCTTCCCTCCAGACACACTGTAAGCAGATTTTTGTGAGGTAACCTTCAAATGTGGCCAGGATTCCAGCTTTCTGATGTGGAAAGCCATATTGTGGGAAAGATTTCCAGTTGTCTCCTTGTTTTTACGATATGGAGTTGGTTTTAATCAGGAATCGTATGGTGACAGAGGCAGCTGTCTGTGAGAGAAGAGTTCCTTACTTAAGTTCTCAAGTGGAGGGCATGGGCCACACCATGCACACATGGGGAGGTGCCAGGCTAAGTCAGGAGGCAGCGGGAACAAGGGGGAAGCGTGGTGAGACAGGAGAGGGGAGCCGAGCAAGTTCAGGGCTCGTCAGCTCGAATACATAGGCAGTGGGTAATGGGTGGTCCCTAGGTGTCGGGTACCTGGCTGTGGGAGGATTTCAGGCAGAGGAATAGTGTCCTGGTGAGGGCTGTGAGGTCAGGAGGCTGATGGGGCTGTGAACTCAGGGCTGCTTGATGTGCATATCAAAGGCATGCTTGTGGGCAACTCCTCTACTATTTCTAGGAATCAGCTACCATTTGGGGGTGGGGTGGGGGCGGTGGCTCCCATGATCTGCTGGGCCCCAAGATGTCAAAACATCGTAAAATACAGAAAATAAGACGCATTGTTTAAAAGAAGAAGCATGCATTTGCTGCCCAGTATCTGTTATTCCTTCTACATTTACGGAACCCATACTTTTTGGGGGTGACGGTGTAAACAGCAAAAGTCCTGCATTCCTATTCTCCTTTGCAGTTAAGAATTGCTTGGGGCTGGGGGGCGGGGGGCGCGTGTAAGCAGAAGTCATCTGTTGGCATTTCCAGGAAAGTTCCTTCAGTGACCTAAGTCTGCCGGGAGGCTCATCCTGTGTGCTTCTCTTCACTGTCATCTGACTTTCTTGCCTAAAATGTGGCCGTGGTGGCTGAATCTCCAGTAGCCATCTTGAAGCGTGAGATGGTCTTCAGGCTGTGGAAGAAAGAGGAAGCTGGGATCCGTGATGACCATGGAGCCACCATACCAGTCCCAGACAGTCTACTTCTGGACTTCTTTTGGCAACACAAATAAATCTACCTTGTAGCCACTTGTTTGTGCTTTGCAGTTAAATCTAATTAGCAAATTCACGAATTTTTAACCTTTTATCTCCATACACGTGATCAGCTCATTACTCTCACCTTTCTCTTGCATGACTCTCCACTGAGAGTAGAGGTGAAACCTTACTTCTGCTCACACAGTCCTCTAGGCTTTTCATTTAACGTCTCATTCTGAATTCGAGGGGGAGATTGGGACATAAGACCTACACAGAACTTTAACAGTTAGCATTAAAAAGAGTGAATCTGAGCACTCTGTCAAATAAATACTGTGTAATTTTGCTTGAAGTCCCTAATGAGGACCCTTAGTTTAACTGCTCCCTGTTAAATAAAGGAGCACTTAAGAACAGAAATACTACCCTCATACTTCCCCTGCCAGTATAGCAGACCAGGTAATCTGGAGTGAGATTTCCCAGAGGAAAAGTAACTGAATCCTGAGCTTAACATAATTTTTATTGTATCATTGAATGTCTTAATTGAGGCTGCTATGACAAAGTACTATAGACAAAGTGACATAAACAACGGACATTTATTATGTCACCATTATGGAGGCAGGGAGTCCTAAGATCAGGGTGCCAGCATGGTTTCTTGTGAGGCCTGTGCTCCTGGCTTTGAGGTGGCCGCCATTTTACTGTGTGCTCACATAACCTCTTGTTTGTGAGTGCTGGTAAAGAGAGAGCTCTCATGAGGAACTAATCCTGTTGCATCGGCACAGTGAGGAAGGGGGAAGAAAAAGTATTAAGATAGCAAAGAAAGTTGCAAATGCTGGGATTCCATAGAATACACAAGGGAATCAATAGATGAGTAATTAGGAGTTGCTGGAAATAAGATCAGTATATGAAAGTCAATTGCTAACAGCCAAAAAAATGTAATTTCAAAAAGACCCTATACACAAGAGCATCAGAAGATGGAAGGTGTCCTCAAGTGTGAGGTCCCTTTGGAGGATGTTATAAAACTTTTGGAATGCATGAAAAGACAAACTGGTATGTCATGTTTATTGGAAGCATCAAAATGTAAAGATGTCAGTCCTCCCCAAGTTGATGTTTTACAGATCAAAAAGTTCCCAGAAGTGTTCTGCGGGCAACTGGATGAGCTGATAGTAAAGATGTATTCTTGAGCAAAAGTCTGAGACCAGGCAGTATGCTCCTAAAGAGGAAGGGTGAGATGGCTTGCTCTGCCAGTTGGCAAGACAGGTTTTTTTTTTCTTTTTTAAGTAATAAATGAAATATACTATGGGTGCAGAAATAAGCAAATAGAACAGTGGTGTAGAATAGAGAACTCAGAAACAGGCCATGCATATATGGAAATGATAGGGTGAAAGTGGCATTATAGATCACTAGATTAAGTATAGATTATTCAATAAATGTTGCTAGGAAAATTTATTATCCATATAGGAAAAAAATGAAATTTAATCTCTACATCTTATACAAAAGTCAATTCTTGGTTATTTAAAGAGTGAAAGGAAAAACAAAATTTTAGAAGAAAGTACAGGACAATGGCTAGGTTTTTTAAAATAAAATCTTGAACATAGAAACAAGTGATAAATTTAACTTAAAAATAACCTTTTTAAACCAGAAATCACCACAAATAAAGCAAAAGGACAAGTCACAAACTGGCAGAGAAGATATTTGAAATAATATACCTGAAATAGTCTGGAATATAGAAAGGCCTAGAGAGCAAAAAATATGAGCTGGAATATATGAAAAACACAAAGCAAGAAAATGAGAGCTGAGTAAGAAAAATGGTCAAAGACAGAAGCACTTAACAGGAAATATAAATTACCCACTAATGTATGAAAAACTGGTCAATCTTGTTAATAATCCAGGAAATGCAAAACCAGAAACTTCAATAAACTTTGATTTTAAGACCTCCGTGCTAGCAAGTTTCAACACATTTGATAGAACAAAGTGTGAAGGAGGATGTTGTAGACCATGAAAACCAGCGGGGGGAATTAAATTGACACCTTTTGAGGGAGATAACTGGCCTTATTTGAGAAAACATTTTGACATTAACTTGTAATGTTGACATTTCACCTAGTTATTCTACCTTTAAGATAGACTCTATAGAACAGTCTTGACCGTGTAGACTAAGAAACAAGTCCAGAGGTGCTCTTAGCAACAATACATAATAGTGCAAAACTGGAAACAGTCCAAGGTTCGTCCACATAGAATGGGTAAATAAATGCTCACACAGTGGGTTATCATACAGCTGGGTAAATACAGTAATACCGTAACAACAATAACCTTATAAACATATACTGCATTAATATCAGGTTGCAGGGGATATTTGTATAGCATGTTTTTATACAGGTCAAAACCAAGCAAGTATACAATATTTTTAATAGATAGGGACCTATGTAATAAAACTATTCAAAAAAGGGAGGAATGATAAATACAGAATTCAAGGTGAGTTTCCATAGGAAATGGGCAAGGCACGGGTAGGACAGAAGCAGCACACACACATGTGCCATGGTACACTTTGTGGATACCTAAGTTGGATGGTGGGGTTATGGGTACTTAACTTTGTTTGCTTTATAGCTTACATATATGTTACATGTGTTTTTATATGTCTTAAATATCACATTAAACAGCAGTTTTCATAAAAATATCCCAAATATGGGTAGTGTATAGGGCAGTGACCCTGTTAATGGCTAATGTTTAAAAAACACTCCTACGGATTTCCCTGGCCATTCAATGGTTAAGACTGTGTTTCCAGTGCATGGGGCCTGGGTTAAATCCCTGGTTGGAGAACTGAGATCCCACATGCCATGTGGTGTGGCAAAAAAAAAAAAAAAAAATCAGTGTTTTTTTAAGAAAAGCTTGCATTTTACATTTTTATACTCACTGTCAAATTTAATTACTGTAACAATTCTATGAAATAGGTACTAGTATGCCTGTTTACAGATGAGTGCATTGAAGTTTAGGAAGATTTGTTTGCTTCAGATAATATAACTAATGAGCAGAGCAGTGGTACTCAGATTTCAGATCTAGGCCTGATTCCAGAACCCAGGTCCTTAAACGATTCATTCATATTGACTGTCTGCTACCTCCTCACCTTTCCAACCTGAGGATCAGAGAGATCAAGAAGTTTGCCAGATGCCACCCGCACAATTAGCTTAAAGCATTTCTATGGCAAGGGTGCAGGTAGCGTAGGTTGCTGTCTTCGGGGATTTTTCCAGTTTATCAGATCACCAATTGATAAAATGTGTTATACAGATAAATGAGGAATGTTAAAGGCAGAGAATGGGACCCAGATGTTTCTCAGTGAAACACCTGTTGGTTTATTTACATCCCATGATTTGGGAGTTTATAGGGATCATTAGGAACCAGAGCAGATGAAGCAGTGTGATAGAAAGGGCTCTAAGATCTTGTCCCTGACTAACATTACTGCTCCAGGCCCTATTTTTTCCCTCATATTTATTGAGGTGTCACCAATAGGTGGTTTTTGAGATCTTTAGTTAAGGCAGTGGATTCTGAAGCCAGACTGCCTGGGTCAGAATCCTTGCTCTGCTGCTTACTAGCTCTAAGAGAATCTCTGAGCCTTAGTTTTACCCTCTTTAAAAATGAGGACAATAATAGAACTCACCTCATGTCTTGAAAATTAAATGACTTGCTCCAGTTACCTTAAAACAATTTGTGCATTATTAATAGTTACTTGGAGTGACAGTTACATAACCATGATTGCCCTAGACAAGTGGGATATATGATTACTCTTATTACAGGAAATTTATACTGTACAGAGGAAGGTTGTCCAGAAATAACCCTCGGAGTTCAATCTGGGTTGCTTGGACGACTCATTATCTGGGCAAAGAGAGTCTCTTGCACTTACATGAAGCACTTATGTGTTTCACATAAGCTCAGTTCCCTCAGAATTGATGATTTTCTCCTTCTAACACTGGGAACAAGAACATCAAGGTCCTCAGGTATTGGTCAGGTGGCCTTCCTGACCACTGTAGTAGCTGGCTTCCTAAATCCAGATTTTTCTGACATTAAGCAGATTGCTTATTTTCCTAGTGGTGATTGCTTTCACACTTTGATTACAAGAAGTGAGACCAACAGAGAGGATGAGGTATCTCTCTGGCATACATATGTCTACTGCTGACCTGGCAGTGCCCAGATCCCTGGGTGTAGTCTGTGGAGAATGAGGAGGAGCCAGGCTTTCATTTCTGTTGTTACCTAGAAGGTTCATCTTACTCCAGTAAAGCCTGTTTCTTAACTCAGACAATTTATTTTGAATTCTGTTGAATATAGAAGGTTGTTTAGAAGAGGTTCTCAGTATACAATACACTATGTGTGTCAGGAAGCATTTAACAGGAGGCTTCCTGTGTGCTGTTTTGGATCTGTCATGAATCCTCTGTCCCTTATTAATTCCTGAATATTCAGGAATTAAGAGGAGTTGGCAAACCACTCCCAGGGCTGAGGAATGCATGCATTTCCTTTGTTAGTTTTTCCATACGGTGATAAGCAACTATTTACAATCCTCTTTCTTTTTATTAACCATACAGTAAAAGTGATTATTTACAACCCTCTCTCTTTGAATGGATTGCCTTATGATAATTTGTAAGTCTGGACATTTGATTTTTGTCTTTGCTGAAAATAGCTACCTTGTAAGACAGTATATATACCCACACTATGTTGAATAAAATACCTTTGCTCCATTAGAGCTTGGGTCCCCATGTCTGTCTGTGTTTCTTTCTTTGTCTCTCTCTCCCCCTGGCTAATTCCCTGGAGCATAGAAACCCATCGTGCTCACTCTCCTGCCCGGGCTTCTAAGACCCTTTTGAGAAGGCGCACTGTGCCTTCACCCCCTCGAGAGGGCGCCTGGTGCCTTCGTGAGTGATGCAAGCTCTGTGTCAAGAGCTTTATTGTTTTTCTGCATAAAAAAAGGAATATCAGCCTCTATCTCTTTTACTTTCTTATCGTCGACTCCAGACCACCAGGTTCCGGTCCATTAAAGGACCTCAACATATGAGGAGGTATGGTTTGTGTAATTGTACTGGGAAACCGGGGAAGTGTTTTAAGTAGTGGAGTGGAATGATCTGATCTACATGTTCAGAGGATCATTCTTGTGGCTATGTGGAGAATATATTATGGGGGAAAAGATTAGAAGTAGAGAAATGAGTTAAGAGGCCATGAAGCAGTTTAGAGGAGAGATCATGGAAGTCTGCACCAGGACAGGGGCAGTGGAAATGGAAAATTATCTGTGTTAATCATGTTAGCCACATTCATAATGTATTTATGCATATAAGGTTTGAAGGTGGGCCTTCAGGATCCTTATTAAATGCTCACTTAGATTTATTAACTGGATTACAAGATGGTGGAGGAGAAGGACTTGTGCTCATCTTCTCCTGTGAGAACTCCAAAATTAGAACTTGCTGTTGAACAACCATCAATAGGAGAATGTTGGATCCCACCAAAAAAAGATGCCCCATGTTCAAGGGCAAAGGCGAAGCCCCAGCAATACGGTAGGGACAAAATTATGTTTAGAATCAAACCCCATACCCGCCAAAGATGCTCAGAGGGCTCCAACAAAGCCTTATGCACACTGAGAAACCCCACAGAAACTGAGCCAGACCAGCCTTTTGAGTGTTTGAGTGTCTCCTGTGGGGGTGAAGTTCAGCAGTGACCTGCTGCAGGGGCAGGGGCTCTGGGTGCAGCAGACCTGGGTATGGCATAAGCCCTCTTGGAGGAAGTCACCATTAACCCCACCATAGAGCCACCAGAACTTACACAGGACTGGGGAAAAAGTCTCTGGGAGGGCACAAACAGAACATTGTATGCACGAGGACCCAGGAGAAAGGAGCAGTGACCCCACAAGAGACTGACCCAGACTTGCCTGTGAGAGTCCAGGTGGAGGCGTGGGTCAGCCATCGCCTGCTGCATGGTTGGGGGCACTGAGTGTGGCAGTGAGTGCACAGGTCATTTTGAAGGAGGTCGCCATTTTCTTCATTACCTCCACCATAGTTTGGCCCCAGGTAAATAGCAGGGAGGGAACACAGCCTTACCCATCAACAGAAAATCGGGATTAAAAATTTACTGAGCATGGCCCCACCCATCAGAACAAGACCCAGTTTCCCCCTCAGTCAGTCTCTTGCATTGGGAAGCTTCCATAAGCCTCATCCTTCTCCATCAGAGGGCAGACAGACTGAAAACCACAATCACAGAAAACTAACCAATCTGACCAGATGGACCACAGCCTTGTCTAACTCAGTGAAACTATGATTCATGATGTGTAGGGCCACCCAAGATGGATGGGTCATGGTGGAGAGTTCTGATAAAACGTGGTCCACTGGAGAAGGGAATGGCAAACCACTTCAGCATTCTTGCCTTGAGAACCCCATGAACAGTATGAAAAGGCAAAAAGATAGGACACTGAAAGATGAACACCCCAGGTTGGTAGGTGCTCAATATGCTACAGGAGATCAGTGGAGAAATAACTCCAGAAAGAATGAAGAGACAGAGCCAAAGCGAAAACAACACCCAGTTGTAGATGTGACTGGTGATAGAAGCAAAGTCTGATGCTGTAAAGAGCAATATTGCATAGGAAACTGGAATGTTAGGTCCATGAAGCAAGGTAAATTGGAAGTGGTCAAACAGGAGATGGCAAGAGTGAACAGTGGATGTTTTAGGAATTGGTGAATTAAAATGGACTAGAATGGGTGAATTTAACTCAGATGACCGTTATATCTACTAATGGGCAAGAATCCCTTAGAAGAAATGGAGTATCCCTTATAGTAAACAAAAGAGTCCAAAATGTAGTATTTGGGTGCAATCTTAAAAACGACAGAATGATCTCTGTTCGTTTCCAAGGCAAAACATTCAATAATCACACTAATCCAAGTCTATGCTCCAACCAGTAATGTTGGGGAAGCTGAAATTGAATAGTTTTATGAAGACCTACAAGATCTTCTAGAACTAACACCCCCAAAAGATGTCCTTTTCATCATAAGGGACTGGAATGCAAAAGTAGAAAGTCAAGAGATACCTGGAGTAACAAGCAAATTTGGCCTTGGAGTACAAAATGAAGCAGGGCAAAGACTAACAGAGTTTTGCCAAGAGAGCATACTGGTCATAGCAAACACCCTCTTCCAACAACACAAGAGAAAACTCTACACCTGGACATCACCAGATGGTCAATACCAAAATCAGATTGATTATATTCTTTGCAGAAAAGATGGAGAAGCTCTATACAGTCAGCAAAAACATGACTGGGAGTTGACTATGGCTCAGATCATGACTCCTTATTGCCAAATTCAGACTTCAATTGAAGAAAGTAGGGAAAACCACTAGACCATTCAGGTATGACCTAAATCAAATCCCTTATGATTATACAGTGGAAGTGACAAACAGATTCAAGGGATTAGATCTGATAGAGTGCCTGAAGAACTATGGACAGAGGTTTGTGACATTATACAGTAGGCAGTGATCAAGACCATCCCCAAGAAAAAGAAATGCAAAAAGGCAAAATGGTTGTCTGAGAAGGTCTTACAAATAGCTGTGTAAAGAAGAGACGCTAAAGGCAAAGGAGAGAAGGAAAGACATACCCATTTGAATGCAGAATTCCAAAGAATAGGAGAGATAAGAAAGCCTTAGTGATCAATGCAAAGAAATAGAGGAAAACAGTAGAGTGGGAAAGACTAGAGATCTCTTCAAGAAAATTAGAGGTACCAAGGGAACATTTCATGCAAAAATGGGCTCAATAAAGGACAGAAATGGTATGAACCTAACAGAAGCAGAATTAAGAGGTGGCAAGAATGCACAGAAGAATTATACAAAAAAGATCTTTATAACTCAGATTACCACAATGGTGTGGTCACTCACCTAGATCCAGGCATCCTGGAATGAGAAGTCATCCATCCTGGAATACAAAGCATCTCTGTGAACAAAGCTAGTGGAAGTGATGGAATTCCAGTTGAGTTATTTCAAATCCTAAAAGATGATGCTGTGAAAGTGCTGCACTCAATATGCCAGCAAATGTGGAAAACTCAGCAGTGGCCACAGGACTGGAAAAGGTCAGTTTTCATTCCAATCCCAAAGAAAGGCAATTCCAAAGAATGCTCAAAGTACTGTACAATTGCACTCATCTCACATGCTAGTAAAGTAATGCTCAGAATTCTCCAAGCCAGTCTTCAACAGTATTTGAACTTCCAGTTGTTCATGCTAGATTTTGAAAAGGCAAGGAGATCAAATTGCCAACATCTGTTGGATCATCGAAAAAGCAAGAGAGTTCCAGAAAAATATCTATTTCTGCTTTATTGACTACACCAAAGCCTTGTGTAGATCACAACAAACTATAGAAAATTCATCAAGAGATGGGAATACCAGACCACCTGACCTGCCTCCTGAGAAATCTCTATGTAGGCCAGGAAGCAACTGTTAGAACTGGGCATGGAACAACAGACTGATTACAAAATCGGGAAAGGAATATGTCAAGGCTGTGTACTGTCATCCTGCTTGTTTAACTTATATGCAGAGTACATCATGTGAAATGCCAGGCTGGATGAATCACAAGCTGAAATCAAGATTGCTGGGAGAAATATCAATAACCTCAGATATGCAGATGACACCACCCTTATGGCAGAAAGCAAAGAAAAACTAAAGAGCCTCTTGTTGAAAGTGAAAGGGGAGACTGAAAAAGTTGGCTTAAAACTCAACATTCAGAAAATTAAGATCATGGCATCTGGTCCCATCACTTCCTGGCAAATAGATGGGGAAACAATGGAAGCAGTGAGAGACTTTATTTTTGGGGGCTCCAAAATCACTGCAGATGATGACTGCAGCCATGAAATCTTTTAATTTAACACTTGCTCCTTGAAAGAAAAGTTATGACCAGCCTAGACAGCATATTAAAAAGCAGAGACATTACTATGGCAATAAAGCTAATCAAAGCTGTGGATTTTCCAGTAGTCATGTAAGGATGTGAAAGTTGGACTATAAAGAAAGCTGAGCACTGAAGAATTGATGCTTTTGAATTGTGGTGTTGGAGAAGACTCTTGAGAGTTCCTTGGACTGCAAGGAGATCCAACCAGTCAATCCTAAAGGAAATCAGTACTGAATATTCATTGGAAGGACTGACACTGAAGCTGAAACTCCAATACTTTGGCCACCTGATGTGAAGAAATGACTCATCTGAAAAGACCCTGATGCTAGGAAAGATTGTGGTGAGAGGAGAAGGGGACGACAGAGATGGTTGGATGGCATCACCAACTCGATGGACGGGAGTTTGAGTAAGCCCTGGGTACCGGGAGGAGGAGCCAGCATGAGGAGTCCCACCCATGGCAAGGGTCATGAGGTTAAGGGGTCCGACAGGCAAAGGCGAGTCCGGCCTTAAGGGAGCCTCGCTGGATTTTCTCGAGCATCTAACCCTAAAACCAGAGTCTGCCTGCCGTACTGCATTATGCTTTTCGCTTACACTTCTGACGTTAACAGGGGCTGTCACCCACCACCTTCCTCTGAAAGGAATTAACTTAGACCTCCAGTCAATAAGTCTCCTGGGCGTAAAAAGAATGTCTTGGCTTAAACCCCTCTGATAGCTTTCTAACTTAGCTGACTGGTCTGTCTGGATTTTTACAACTGTGCATGTGAATTGTTTACAGCCTCCCAACCGCAAGAGACACTGAAAGCTTAAGAAATTCCAGGAAAAATCATTAGAAGAGGACTGATTAAGGGTTTTATTTGTTGAGCCAATACTTGCTGCCAAATTTTCATATCTTTTATTTATTAATATAGTTGGTATATAGAAAAAACAAGTAGCAACATAGATCTTTGAGTTAAGTACCTTCTTTGTTATAACCCACTGTGCCTTTGTTCTACAGGGATGTAACTTTATTTAGTACTTTAAAGGTGATGCAGATTAAAGAAAAACACTACAGGGAAAATGAGATTAACATTCATTAAGGAAGAGAGCCATAAAATGTTAACAGGCCTTTTGGCCAGAAGATAATGTAAATTACCTGAGACCCTTTGTATAGGGAAAGATTTGCAGAAAGAAAGCCTGGTCTTGATAAGGGGCAGGGCTGCTGACCCTGCATAACTTTGTATTATCCATTGATTTCTATGTACAACCAAAAGTATAAAAAGCTTTCCTGGAAAATAAAGGATGGACCAGTTCCTGGAAAGACTGGTTTCCCCCGTGTGGTCTTTTCTCATTCTCTCCTTTTCAGGATGATCCCTTGGAATGCGGAGGCTGTCTGTGTCTACTTATTTGCCCGGGCTTCTAAGACCCACATGAGAGGGAGCCCAAGGCGCGGCACCCTCCGCTATTCAAGTGGGCGCCTGTGGCCTAACTTAGACAGTGCAAGTTTCTTGTCTTGAAACTTTATTAGCTTTCCGTGTAAACCAAGGAATATCAGCCTCTTTTCTCCACTTATTTTCCTACTACACTATTTCTTTCTAATCTCCCTCCATATCTTTAATTAAGCAATTAATTCCTAGGACGCCGACTCTGTCCCCACTTCAAATTCCCTGGATCCACCAGGGCTGGACCCTGGCACCTGGGAGTTGGTGTTAGACAGGGAATCCTGGGATGCTGCAGTCCGTGGGGTCGCAAAGAGTCGGACACAACTGAGTGACTGAACTGAAGTAGACTTATTACTGAATATGGTGGATTCTTCAGGTCAGGACTTCAAAGGCCCTGCAAAGCTGCAGACCACTTATCATTTTATTTGTATTGCTGAATCTCTGCTGTGTACACTCAACTCTGCTGATTTCCTTCTGTGTTCTTCAGATTAGTGAACTTTGATCGGTATAAATACATATTGTCTAAGATTTGTCTTGATGTCAGTCTGTGTGTACTACTAACATTTATCCACATAGTTGTCATGCAGAGTAGTATCAGAAGCAGGAATGATGCAGAGACTTGGACCATGATGTCTAAGTCCTTGGGGAGAAAGTGCCAAGAATAATGAAGGGGTGGAAGATGATCTGAGAATGCCTTGTTAGTCTGCTGACCGGTATTCTCTCAGCTGACTCTCTTCAGGGTCTCCAGCTGAAAAAATCTCAGCTAACGGTCTGGAGGTCCCCTCTACACACAGCTCTCTCTCTGGGAGTGGTATCATATTATAGTGCCCTCTTTTCCTGCCCTGGAGTCCTAAACTATCTGTTTATAGTTTCCCTAATACTCTGTCTTCATTTAAAAAATAATCCCTTTTTAAAACACTTCTGGAAGGACCTAGTCTGCAAATTATTTTTGCCAGTGCCCTGACTTACCTTACTTACTTTGGTCTTTTACTGAAAAGAATGGTTGAGAGCAAGTGTGTGATCTCAGTATTCTTTCTAGGTATCTGCAGCCTGGGTTGCCACGACATCACAGCTCCAGTATTGATTTCTCCAACAAACTGCAGGCTTAATAGAATGGAAATACATGTGGTTACTTGGTAGACCGTGGTCAATGTACATTTTGGAAGCAGCCTTTAGTAATGCTGTGGTTTTAGTTATAGTATGGTGGTTCTACTGTTTATGTTAAGAAATGAGAATAGTTACAACTGTGGGCTCATAATTCATATCACTGATACCTGATGGAATGATGGCAGTGATAATGATGATATTCAACAAAGTCATTTGAGAAATTGAATTCTGGTCACCAGCTAATGAGATATACATAGAAGTACACTGTCTTGGGGAATTCGTAAGGCACTGTTTTGGTTCACAGAGAGTGTCTGTATGTTTTTCTGGTCAGCCTGAATTATTACTGACATGTCAATACAGTGCAGGCCCTCTGAAAAAATCCATCCTGTGAGCAGCTTCTATGATACTTCGTTATTGTTATCATTTAAACCTTCAGGTACTTAAGAATTTCTGATGTCATGGCTCCCTAGAGATGAGCTTGTAGCCCCTTCATGTGAGGCATACTCTAAGAAAACAAGGAAAGAGGCACTAAGAGGCACTCCATTTAATTCTGATCTGGGACAATTAACTCTGAATTTTTCCTATGTTATGAATGTAAACCTCCTTCCAGGATGATTGTGATAGTGCCATATGGTAAAATTCTGATATTTCCCCCTTTTGTATGTGTCCCTGAGTCCTTCCTCCTCAGTGATTCTGTGTGACCCTTCTGGTGACCCACCTTTCCACTCTGGGTTTCCACTCCACTTTCCACTCAGAGCCCTACTACCTTTGAAATGGAGTCCAAATCCTCCATCTTCTTTGTGACTCATCTCTTCCTTCTCTGTGTGACACTGGACACTACTTTATTTGCATTTTGGCAAAGAGCTTCTGAGTTTAGATCGTAGATGGAATGTGACAAATCAAGTCGTCCTCTGAAGAAGACAGGCTAACCTGAAAGAGCCAGAAGAAGGTTTGCTGTGTTGTGTCTACAACAGACCAAACTGGGCAGAGAAAAGAGACAGGTACAGAGAAGCAGCAGGTAGAGGTGATTAACAGGAATTTCAAATCAGGAAGAGAATGTTTCTTAATGGAAAGAACAAAGATCAGGTCTGCTGAACAGCTAACATGTTGAGACTCAGCAATTTGGGGTTTCTGGTTCTGACCGCCATTCAGTTCATCCTGGGAATGCTGGGGAATGGTTTCATAGCATGGGTCAATGGCAGCAGCTGGTTCAAGAGCAAGAGGATCTCTTTGCATGACTTCATTATCACTAACCTGGCTGTTTCCAGGATTGTTTTGCTGTGGATTCTCTTGGTCGATGGTGTTCTACTGGTGTTCTCTCCCAAACTACATGATGAAGGGATAATCATGCAAATTATTGATGTTTTCTGGACATTTACAAACCATCTGAGCATTTGGCTTACCACCTGTCTCAGTGTCTTCTACTGCCTGAAAGTGGCCAGTTTCTCCCATCCTATGTTCCTCTGGCTCAAATGGAGAGTTTCCAGGGTGGTTGTATGGATGCTGTTGAGTACCCTGCTGTTATCATGTTGCAGTGCCATCTCTCTGATCCGGGAATTTAAGATCTATTCTGTTCTCGGTGGAATTGATAGAACCGGGAATATGACTGAGCTCTTTAGAAAGAAAGAAAAAGAATATAAACTGATCCATGTTCTTGGGACTCTGTGGGACCTCCCTCCCCTAGTCATATCTCTAATCTCCTACTTTCTGCTTATCCTCTCCCTGGGGAGGCATATGCGGCAGATGCATCAAGACTGTGCCAGCTCCAGAGATCCCAGTACCGAGGCCCACAGGAGGGCCATCAGAGTCATCCTCTCCTTCCTCTTTCTCTTCCTACTCTACTATCTTTCCTTCTCTGTTTTAACATCCAGTTATTTCCTACCAGCAACTAAGATGATTGCGAAGATTGGAGAAGTAATTACAATGTTCTATCTTGCTGGCCACTCCTATGTTCTCATTCTGGGAAATAGCAAGCTGAAGCAGATGTTTGTGGCGATGCTCTGGTGTGAGCCTGGTTGTCTGAAGCCTGGATCCAAGGAATCTGTTTATCCATAGAGCATCGTGGGGTGTGGGAGGGAGCCTAGGAGTCCTTAGACCTAGGAGTCCTTAGCCAAGATCACAGGGCTCTTCCTTACCCTCCTGTGGCACCAATTCTATAACTATTGCTTCATCCTCTCCCCCCTTGGGGACACTTCTCACGGCCTTTCCTTTTGTGGTTGCTTTGAAGAGGCTGAAATAGTCTTTGAAACATGTAGACAAGGAGTTGTATTTTAATAAGTATCAACTCAACATAATGAGCTGATTACTAGCTTTAAGTTCAAGTTTATACTGATAGTGATGTAGTGAACTAGAGGGGAGAGAGCAAAAAAAGCACTGTAGTCCCACAGGCTCGGGTTTGAATTCTGATTCAGTCCGTTTTTCAAGACTTTTTTTCAGCCTTAGGGGAGTTACTTTAATTACCTGTTTGATTCTGTCTTTCCCCATTTTAAAATGCAGACCGTGATACTGACTTCACAGGGTTTTAGAGATTCAGAAGACAGTGTGAGCTGTCATTTCAGCACAGTGCATTGTGTCAGGATTATATCAGAGTTAGAGGAGAAGGGGGCAGTTGAATGGCATCACTGACTCCATGGACGTGAGTTTGAGAAAACTCAGGGAGATAGTGATGGACAGAGAAGCCTTGCGTGCTGCAGTCCATGGGGTCACAAAGAGTCAGACATGACTGAGTGACTGACCAAGAAGGAAATCTGCAGGCGGTGAAGCTGTTACTATAACAGTGAAGTGTGCCGCCTCGGCAGTCACCACAGGAGACCTGCTTCCACAAATCCATTATGTACTGACAAGCAGAGAAATGCAAGTCAAGACCCTTGGATACTAGGTTCCAGTCCAGTCTGCTGGTTAAGTCACTTTACTCTAATTTCAATAGTCTTTTGCTTTCCTTTATCATTTTGCTGAAGCAAAATTTCAAGTAATTTTTAACTTTTTAGATTGGTCAAAATGTCTAAGCATTTTTAAAAAAATTATCCAAGATGCATATCTGTTTTTAAAATATCAGTTTTATGCAAAATAAGCAGTTTTTCTAAATGTAATCAGTTTCATTTTAATAAAATTATGTAGGCTTTGATTTCCTTCCTGTCACTGAGCAGTCAGTGAGAATATTATTGCTTGAGATCTCAAACTTGTAAACATATTTAGGACACATGGCAACTCTGAATCTGGATTTCTGTCACTAATGGACCTCTCAGGTATAAAGTTTTGTGGCTAAAAACGGAGACCAGATGGCCTGAGCTCAAATCCTGACTCAGACCTTAACAAACTGAATGACCTTGGGGATGTTTCTTAACCTCTCTCTATTTCATTTTCCTCATATAGTCAAAGGTATGGTTTTTCCAGAAGTCATGTACAGATGTGAGAGTTGGACTTTAAAGAAGAATGAGCACTGAAGAATTGATGCTTTTGAACTGTGAACTGTGGTGCTGGAGAAGACTCTTGAGCGTCCCTTGGACTGCAAGGAGATCAAACCAGTCAATCCTAAAGGAAATCAACCTTGAATATTCATTGGAAGGACTGATGCTGAAGCTGAAGCTTCAGTACTTTGACCCACCTGATTCGAAGAGCTGACTCATTGGAAAAGATCCTGACGCTGGGAAATATTGAGGGCAGGAAGAGAAGGGGGTGACAGGATGAGATGTTTGAATGGCATCACCATTCAAACACCATTCGGAGTTTGAGCAAACTCCAAAAGATAGTGAAGAACAGGGAAGCCTGGTGTGTTGCAGTCCCTGGGGTCGTAAAGAGTTAGATGTGACTTAGCAACTGAACAACAACAATTTGTAAAATAGAAATAGTATTTTCTTGATAGATTGTTGAAAGCAATGAGTGAATCAGCACATGAAAACTAGAGTCCCACATGGAGTAAATCAGTAAATACTGCTATTATTATTGTTTTTGTTCTTGTTTTGTGAAAGAGGTTACATTCTGACGTAGCATGAAGAATTAACACATCTCTTAGCACTTTGTCATATGTAGCCCAAAGTGAGTTTTCAGGTTGTTCTGATTTATACATTCATTTTCAAAATTATAGAAATAAAATGTCTTTTGTTCTATATTGTCTGCTTTCAAATTGATATTTGCCTCTTGGAGGTGCTAGGAAAATTCCTAATTCTGACATAAAGTTCTCTTTCAAAAAGGTATTGAAACTTAAAATAATGATTTTTTTCTTAATGAAAATCTAATTTGGAGGAAGAAGGAATTTTCTAAGAGGGTGTAGACACACAGAGAGAAACAAATGGGGAAAAAAAAGCTAAAAATATATATAGAAAAATCATCAGTGGAAATAATGATTTAATATTCATGCATAATTCACTAACACAGAAGGATTCTAAAAGGAGAACTTCTGTAATTAAAAAATCTGTGCTTCTTTTCAGCACAGGGAAGTTTAACTGTGGTCTCAACTGATACGTGCTTTGTTCACCTTGAACCCTACTCTTGGATTTATCCTCTCTGACTCTTGAACACTTGTTCTTACTTCTTGTCATTTTGACAGCTTCTCCACCTAGCCCTGACTTTCTGGTTCTTTAGTCCTTACCGGAATTCCTAATCCTGCCTTCTGCCTTGGGTGTGGGGATTTTCTTCTCTTTTAATTGAACATAGCATTTTATTAGAGATTTTGGCTTGGCTGTTGTTTGTTTCTTGGTGCCTTTGGCTAACTCCTGGATGTTTCCTCCTCCTCTTCCTACTGAGGTTTCATTAAATCCTACCCCAATCTAACAGATTCAGATGGGTGGATCCAGTAAACTTGCTTAGGCTACCACTAATGTTCATTCTACTGGAGCCTGGAGTATGGATGGAAAATGTAGAATTCTCCAGTAGGGAGTCTGTTGTCATAATCAGTTGGCTGGGTGCAGAGTTTCGCTCCCTGAGAGCAAATGAAATCAGATTCATAGGTGTGGCATTCCCAACCCCTCCCATTTCCTCTTTCAGAGAAATCTGGAGGTGACTCCTGGGAAAGCTCAGACTTTGTTATGTGACTTCAACAATATATTGGCTGCCCTTAATCAAAGACTGGGGGTGGGACTGGGGACGTGAATCTGAGTAGTGGGTGATTTGCTGAGGAAAGGAGTCTTACTTGTGGCTAGAGGCACACTGAAGGGAAGTTTAGCTCTTTTGGAGAGGATATGGTCTTCTGAACCTACCAGGGAAAATACTTAATCTGCCTTCTCCTAACTGAGTCCAAGGCCATAGGGGAGAATTACCTAATACCTCACTCCCATTTTTGAGAAACCCTGCAAGTGGCCATCTTGTTTGTTTTGTTTTCATTAAATTAGCTTTAGTTGCTAAATCCCTTAAGACTCTTACATCTGGCCATTTTAGGCATGAAGGACCAGAGCATATCTTTACCCCACCGTGACCAGGTTCTTAGGGTCAAAGTATGAGAACAAGAATTGTCCTTGCATTTAGAGTCCAGTTACAGGCTAGAGCCTGTTACTGAGGCCACGTGTCTCCACCAAGCACATCTGTTCTTTGGTGTATGGTGGAGGGGCCTTTAACATATGAATCCAAATTCATTAGGACAGTACCTCATGAAACATTCCACCAGGTTTCCACCAGGGCCCCCTATATATCCTGTGTCTCATGGAACTGCTTCTCGTTTTTGATACTCTCTGACCTCTCTGGCTTATCTTGATTCTACTTCATTCTTTCATACTACAGACACTTATTTAACACTCTCTCTGCACCAGTGTACTAGATCAATCATTATTCTCAGAAGCGTTGCATGTAGTGGGCAATAAAGATGCAGAAATTAGTATTCCATCTCTCCATCACTGAAACAGATGCTTCAGGTATGATGAAGGGATCCTGTCATTATCAGAGGGTTCTGGCCCAGGTGATCTTTATCTCTAGCTCTCTCTTTCTGACAGCTATGAAAATATACTGTTACAATATTGTAAAGTAATTAGCCTCCAATTAAACTAAATAAATTTAAAAAAATGTACTATTCATTTCTCTTGCCCTGGGGAGCAAAGTTGACTGGGGGCTCCAGCTGCTGAGGCCACACTTCTTGCAGACTGCTCCCAGCCAGTGATGGAGACCGGAGTACTAAGGTAGGTCTGCTCCACTGAGACATGAGACTCTTCCAACAGGGAGTTTTGGCCCAAGGACTCTCCGTCAGCTTGGGTGACCCATTTTTGGAACTGTGCTGCAGTCTAGAGCTCTTCTTACCCAATTCTTTCTTCTCTCTCCCTTTTTATAGGTATCAGACCGACATTGCTATCTGCTTCCTTCGCTTCCTGCCACCTAAAATCTCTTGCATGTCTAATCCTATTTCTGCCTGTGTTTCTTGTGTAAAAGATATAAGTGTTGTGTTTTTTCAAGTGAACTAGAATTTCGAAAATCATCCCAGATTCTTCCTTTTCCTTCAGTTTTGTTATTCATTTGGTCACTAAATCTGTTTGGTTTTACTCTAAAAATTTTTCTTTCAAATGCCCCGCTAGTCTCTATTTGTCTCTTTTCATTCCTTAAGAGTGACTGCAGCAGGATTTATTTATTTATTTTAGTATCTGTTTGTTTATTTAGCGTCACTGGGTCCTAGTTACAGTGTGTGGGATACTAGTTCCCTGACCAGGTATTGAACCCAGGCCCACTGCATTGGGAGCTCAGCATCTTAGCCACTGGACCACCAGGGAAGCACCTGAAGCATGATTTAACTAGTTTCCTTTTCCAATTCCATCCTCTTCCAGCAAAGCATTTCCACATTACTGGGTTGTGGGCTTCATGCAGTGAACATACAATCATGGTGCTCTTCTCTTAAAATCCTGCAGTGACTCTCCATTGCTCACTCCAGTCTTTTGCTTGGATAACCCCCTTTGCATCTTCAATAGTTAATTTATATGTCTCCTTATGGATGCCTTTTGTGAATCCTCAAAGCTGTGTTAAAGGCTCCTCTGGAACACTCCCACTGTACCCTTTGTTTTTCCTTGTTTTGACACCTAATACATGATCTAATTGTCTATTTGTCTGTCTCTCCCACTATTCTGTATGTTCTTTGAAGGCAGGGTGTGCTGTGGGTGATTCTTCCCTGCTTCCTTAGCACCTAATGTATAAGTGATTGGCTGATAATAACAATTTACCGAATGAATGAACCAATGAGGAGCTGCCTAGTGTACTGGACAGAGCTCAGTCTCAAAAGACCTTCCAAATTAGCCACTGATTTTCTGTGACATTTGGCAGTCACTTACTCTCTTTGATCTAAACTTTCCTCATCTGGAAGTAGGAATAACCAGATTACCCTCTTGGAACTGTTTTAAAGATGAACTGAGGTTTATAATGCCTGGGAACATAATAAGCACTCAAAAAAGTCTAAGAAATATTAATAAATGTTTTCTTCTTTCTTCTTCCTAAGCAACACTGGTACTTTTTTGAAAACAGTTCAAAGTTTTTAATTCCTGTTTATCTGCACCTGACTTCATTCTTCAAAATCTTCATCAAATAAACCAAGTCATCCTTTTGCTTTGACTGTTTGCCCTAAGACTTTTCCTACAGATCTACTGAGTAGCAAAGTATGGACTCAGGACTGCACTGTATCCACCCTGGGTCTTCTTGGGCTCTAATAAATAAAACAAATAAATGGTCAGACTCACAAGACTGTCTTAGGCCACTCTGGCACCAGTGTACTCAGACGGGTATAGTTCAGGGATCCAATTCAGCAGCAGGGGAATGTCAGACCTTCTTTTGCAGTGTCCTTGCTGCCAGTTACACAGTTCAGGTACAAGGAGAAGAGATCCACATTTAGGTAAGTGTAGAAGCTGCCCTAAAATAAAAGCCTCATGTTTCAAAGAATCAGTTTCTCTGTAATAATTTCATGGCCTTAGTTTCCAGGTTGAGCCAAGGGATACACACCTAGGGGTTATCCATCACATTCAAGGAAGCAAGAGGTCTCCATATTTAACTGAAGGTCAAATTCTCATGCAGGGGGAGAAAGGATTTTGTTAACACTTTGCCTATAGTGACCCTTTCAGAAATGACTTCAGAAAGAACCAGCTTACTGATTGCTCTTGCTAGTTAACATGATCACATCTTATTTCCATGCCTCCTGCTACTGAGAACTCAGCCACTTCGTGTATCAGCCTCTGAATGTGGCCTATTACTGCATGACACTGGGTTTCCTCTTCTTTTTTGGAACATTTACTACTTTTTTCTTTTAATTAAAGTATAGTTGATTTACAGTGTTGTGTTAGTTATTGGTATATAGAAAAGTGGTTAAGATATATACACACATATATATGTATATATATTCCTTTCAGATTTTTCCATGATATCACAAGATATTGACTGTAGTTCCCTTTGTTATACAGTAGGTCCTTGTTATTTATTTTATACATAGTAGTGTGCGTCTGATAATCCCAAACTCCTAATTTATCCCTCCCTTACCTTTTCCCTCAGGGTTGCTTTGGCAGCTCTGGGTCTTCTGTGGTTCCATATAAATCTTAATATTTGTTTTAGTTCTATGAAAAAATATCATGGGTAATTTGGTAAGGACTCCATTAATTCTGTAGATTGCTTTGGGTAGTATGGCCATTTTAACACTATTAATTCTTTTAATCCAAGAGTGTGGGATAACTTTCCATGTGTTTGTATCACCTTCAGTTTCCTTTATTGGTGTTTTATAGTTCACAGTATATACGTCTTTCACCTCATTTGTTAGTTTATTAAGTAGGTTTTTAGATGTGATTTTAAAAGGGATTTTTCACTTTTCCTTTCTGATATTTCATTGTTGGTATAAAGAAATGCAATTGATTTCTGTATACTAATCTTCTATACTGCTACCTTTCTGAATTTATCAGTTCTAATAGTTTCTGTGTGGAGTCCTTAGGTTTTTCTATATATAGTATCATGTCATCTACATATAAAGATGATTTTACCTCTTCCCTTCCAATTTGGATACCCTTTATTTCTTGTTGGATTGCTGTGGCTGGGACTTCCAATAATATGTTGAATAGAAGTGGTGAGAGGGGACATCTTTTTCTTGTTCTGGATTTAGTGGGAAGGTTTTTAGCTTTTCACTTTTGAGTGTTATGTTGGTTATGTATTTTTCATAAATAGCTTTTATTCTGTTAAGATAAGTGCCCTTGATATCCGCTTTGGTAAGAGTTTTCGTACCATGAATGGATGTTAAATTTTATCAAATGCCTTTTCTGTATCTATTGAGGTGGTCATGTAGTTTTTGTTTTCTTTTGTTGATGTGGTGTATCACATTCATCGATTTCCATATGTTTAACCATCCTTGTGACTGGGAATGAATCCAGCTTGATCATGGTGTATGATCCTTGCAAAAGCTAACAAAGTTTTGTAAAGAGAACACACTGGTCATAGCAATACCCTCTTCCAACAACACGAGATGAATCTACACTTGGACATCGCCAGGTGGTCAATACTGAAATCAGATTGATTATATTCTTTGCAGCCAAAGATGGAAAAGCTCTATCAGTCAGTTCAGTTCAGTCGCTCAGTCGTGTCTGACTCTTTGCCACCGCATGAATCGCAGCATGCCAGGCCTCCCTGTCCATCACCATCTCCCGGAGTTCATTCAGACTCACGTCCATCGAGTCCGTGATGCCATCCAGCCATCTCATCCTCTGTCGTCCCCTTCTCCTCCTGCCCCCAATCCCTCCCAGCATCAGAGTCTTTTGCAATGAGTCAGCTCTTCGCATGAGGTGGCCAAAGTACTGGAGTTTCAGCTTTAGCATCATTCCTTCCAAAGAAATCCCAGGATTGATCTCCTTCAGAATGGACTGGTTGGATCTCCTTGCAGTCCAAGGGACTGTCAAGAGTCTTCTCCAACACCACAGTTCAAACGCATCAATTCTTCGGCGCTCAGCCTTCACAGTCCAACTCTCACATCCATACATGACCACAGGAAAAACCATAGCCTTGGCTAGACGGACCTTTGTTGGCAAAGTAATGTCTCTGCTTTTGAATATACTATCTAGGTTGGTCATAACTTTTCTTCCAAGGAGTAAGTGTCTTTTATTTCATGGCTGCAATCACCATCTGCAGTGATTTTGGAGCCCAAAAAATAAAGTCTGACACTGTTTCTACTGTTTCCCCATCTATTTCCCATGAAGTGATGGGACCGGATGCCATGACCTTCGTTTTCTGAATGTTGAGCTTTAAGCCAACTTTTTTACTCTCCTCTTTCACTTTGATCAAGAGGCTTTTTAGCTCCTCTTCACTTTCTGCCATAAGGGTGGTGTCATCTGCATATCTGAGGTTATTGATATTTCTCCTGGCAATCTTGATTCCAGCTTGTGTTTCTTCTAGTCCAGTGTTTCTCATGATGTACTCTGCAGAGAAGTTAAATAAGCAGGGTGACAATATACAGCCTTGACGTATTCCTTGTCCAGTTCTAACTGATGCTTCCTGACCTGTATACAGATTTCTCAAGAGGCAGGTTAAGTGGTCTGGTATTCCCATCTCTTTCAGAATTTTCCATGTGTATTGTGATCCACACAGTCAAAGGCTTTGGCACAGTCAATAAAGCAGAAATAGAAAAGCTCTATAGAGTAAGCAAAAAGTAAGACCTGGAGCTGAGTGTGGCTCAGATCATGAGCTCCTTATTACAAACTTCAGGTTTAAATTGAACAAAGTAGGGAAAACCACTAGGCCATTCAGGTATGATCTAAATCAAATACCTTATGATTACACAGTAGAGGTGATGAATAGATTCAAGAGATCAGATCAGGCAGACAGAGTGCCTGAAGAACTATGGATGGACGTTCATAACACTGTACAGGACATGGTGACTAAAACCATCCCAAAGAAAAAGAAATGCAAGAAGGCAAAGTGATTGTCTGAGGAAGCTTTACAAATAGCTGAGAAAAGAAGAAAAGCAAAAGGAAAGGGAAAAAGAGAAGGATATACCCAACCAAATGCAGAGTTCCAAAGAAGAGTAAGGAGAGATAAGAAAGCCTTCTTAGGTGAAATGTAAAGAAATAGAGGAAAGCAATAGAATGGGAAAGACTAGAGATCTCTTCAAGAAAATTGGAGATATCAAGGGAACATTTCATGCAAGGGTGGGCATGAAAAAGGTCAGAAATGGCAAAGACCTAACAGAAGCAGAAGAGATTGAGAAGACATACCAAGAATACACAGAAGAACTATGCAAAAAAGATCTTAATGACCCGGATAACCACAGTGGTGTGGTCACTCACTTGGAGCCAGACGTCCTGGAGTGGAAATTAAGTGGGCCTTAGGAGGCATTATTATGAATAATGCTAGTGGAGGTGATGGAATTCCAGATGAGCTATTTACAATCCTAAAAGAGGATGCTGTTAAAGTGCTGTACTTATTATGCCAGAAAATTTAGAAACTCAGCATTGGCCACAGAAGTGGAAAAGATCAGTTTTCACTCCAATCCCAAAGAAGGGCAATGCCAAAGAATGTTCCAACTACCATACAATTGCACTCATTTCACATGCTAGCTAGGTTATGCTCAAGATCCTTTAAGCTAGGCTTCAGCAGTATGTGAACTGAGAAATCCAGATTTACAAGCTGGATTTAACAAAAGCAGGGGAACCAGAGATTGAGTTGCAAGCATTCATTGGATCATAGAGAAAACAAGGGAATTCAGAAAAACATCTATTTCTGCTTCACTGACTATGCTAAAACCTTTGACTGTGTGGATCATGACAAACTATGGAAAATTCTTAAAGAGATGGGAGTACCAGACCACCTTACCTGCCTCCTGAGAAACCTGTATGTAGGTCAAGAAACATCAGAACTGGACATGGAATAACAAACTGGTTCAAAATTGGGAAAGCAGCATGTCAAGGCTGTATACTGCTTATTTGACTTATTGCAGAATACATCATGCGAAATGCTGGGCTGGGTGAAGCTCAAGTGGGAATCATGGTTGCTGGGAGAAACATCAACAGCCTCAGATGTGCTGATAATACCACCTTAATGGCAAAAAGTGAAGAGGAACTAAAGAGCCTTTTGATGAAGGTGAAAGAGGAGAGTGAAAAAACTGTCTTAAAAGTCAACATTAAAAAAACAAAGATCATGGCATCTGGTCCCATCACTTCATGACAAATAAATGGGGAAGAAATGAAAACTGTCACAGACTTTTTTTTCTTGGGCTGCAAAATCACTGGGGACGGTTACTACAGCCATGAAATAAAAAGATGCTTGCTCCTTGGAAGAAGAGCTGTGACAAACCTAGACAGTGTATTCAAAAGCAGAGACATCACTTTGCTGACAAAGGTCATATAATCAAAGCTATTGTTTTTCCAATAGTCATGTATGGATGTGAGAGTTGGATCACAAAGAAAGTTGAATGCCAAAGAATTGATGCTTTTGAACTGTGGTGCTGGAGAAGACTCTTAAGCGTTCCTTGGACAGCAAGGAGATCAAACCAGTCCATCCTAAAGGAGATCAACCCTGAATATTCATTGGAAGGACTGATACTGAAGCTCCAGTCTTTGGCCACCTGAGGTGCAGAGCCAACTCATTGGAAGAGATCCTGATGCTATGGAAGATTAAGGGGAGGAGGAGAAGGGGGTGACAGAGGATAAGATGGTCGGATGGCATCACTGACTCAATATGGACATGAGTTTGAGCAAACTCCAAGAGATATTGAAAGACAGGGAAGCTTGGTGTGCTGCAGTCCACAGGGTTGCAAAGAGTCTGAAATGACTGAGTGAACAAAAACAGTTGATAAATATGTATTTATTGCTGCTTCAGACCTTGTTTTCCAGTTGATTTTGTATTTCTTTTTGTTCCTTTCTTTTTCTTTTTTGTTTTTCCTTTTGTGGTTTGAAGGTTTTCTTTGTATCTTGCTTGAGTTCTCTTGTTTTTGTGTTTCTGAATCCATTGTATGTTGTTGATGTATAACTACAAACCTTGGTTTTCAAGTATTGAACGTTAATTCTTATCAGTTCAGTTCAGTCGCTCAGTTGTGTCCGACTCTTTGTGACCCCATGGACTGCAGCATGCCACACTTCCCTGTCCATCACCAACTCCTGGAGCTGGTGATATAATTAAGATGTAATTCTTGTATCTTACTCTATATTGTTTATTCTGTTTAAATGTGGTAGGTATAGTATTTCAATGTAATTACTTCAATGTAGTAATCAATTTTGTAGATAGTTAAGTGGAAATATGTGCTCTGACACAACCTTTCCTTTAATTGTTGCCTTGCTTGCTCACTCTGTGTTGCCTGTTTGATGTGGCCTCCCGTGGTTTTGTGGGGGTGTGTGTGTGTGGGTGTGGGTGTGTGTGTGTGTGTTTAGGAGTGAGGCACGGGAATTCCCGCTATATTCTGAGGTTGCTATGAAGAGAAGTCCGGACAGGCTGGACCAGAATTCAGTCATTTGATTTTGATAACCTTGGAGTCTGCTGTAATTTTTTCCTCTAGCTTTCCTTCTCCCGGAGAAGTGGACTCCCAGGTTCACTTTGGTGGTTTTAATTAGGCATTTCTAAGGAAAACAGGATATGAATGAAGAAATAGTAATGCAATCCTTGGAAGATTTGCATCTCAGTAAAAGCAGCTGGCTCTTAGACCACTAATGGTTCATTTGCCACAGTGGGGAAATTAAAATAGGAAATATCTTTTCTGGCTTGGTACTGGTGCCTACTTGTACATTAAAATATTTTCCCTGCTCCCAGCATCAGCACCACATCTCCTGAGTGAGTCCTCAATGAGTAAAGATGCTTCGGATAGTCTTTTTTTCTTCTATCGTTGTCTCTGAAATTTTAACTTTTGTAGGACTCATTGTGAATCTCTTCATTGTAGTGGTCAGTTACAAGACCTGCATCAAAAGCCACAGGATCTCTTCTTCTGACAGACTCCTGTTCAGTTTGGGCATCACCAGATTTCTTATACTGTTACTGAATGTTGTTGTCATCATCTCTCCAAATGTGGAAAGGTCAGTCTCCTTATCTACTTTCTTCCTATCATGTTGGATGTTTTTGGACTCTAGTAGTCTTTGGTTTGTAACCTTGCTCAACGTCTTGTATTGTGTGAAGATTGCTAACTACCAACACTTCGTGTTTCTCCTGCTGAAACGAAATCTCTCCACCAAGATGCCCCGGCTGCTGCTGGTCTGTATGCTACTTTCTGTCTTCACCACTCTCCTGTATGTTATGCTCAGACAGTTGGCACCCTGTCTTGAATTTGTGACTGTGAGAAATGGCACAGTATTTGACATCAATGAGGGACTCTTGTCTTTGGTAACTCCTTTGGTCTTGAGCTCATTTCTCCAGTTCATCATTAATGTGACTTCTGCTTCTTTGTTAATCAATTCCTTGAAGAGACATATACAGAAGATGCAGAGAAGTGCCACTGTTCTTTGGAATCCCCAGACTGAAGCTCATGTGGGTGCTATGAAGCTGATGATCTGTTTCCTCATACTCTACATTCCATATTCAGTTGCTACCTTGCTCCATTATCTCCCTTCTTCTATAGGGATGGATTTGAGAACCAAGTCTATTTATGTTATTATGTCCACCATTTACCCGCCGGGACATTCTCTTCTTATTATTCTCACACATCCTAAACTGAAAACAAAAGCAAAGGATATTGTTTGTTTCAATAAATAGTGGGATTTCAATTATGAATGGTGCTAAAGTCACCTCAGGGGGAGCAAGATTTTCTTTGTTGATAGTTTTCCCAGTGATCTGAGAAATTCATCAGTAATTACTGATCTGACTCCATAAACCTTTAAGTGCCCGTATTTCAGTTCATTCTACAATATATTGTTTAGTAATATTCTAATATCAGGCACTTTCTATAAGGAACTTGTTGGAGGCATTGCTTATCGTGTGTTTTGCATGGGCATCACATCCCTGGATCATGGAAATCACCGCACTGTTCCACTGGCTACTGAAGTGTAATGGGCAGTTCCCCCAAATTAAGCAATATATTAGAGGTCACTTCATTAGTTAAATTTTTGAAGTTTAGCTGAGGAACCCTGGGTAAGGGATCAGCAATGGGTAAATGGTCATCAGGAGCCACTCAACTGGCTTAGGCATAACAAGAGGGTGCAGCGAGAAAAAGAGGAAGGGAAAGTTTCAGAGAGAAAAGAGAGGAAAGAGAAACATCAAAGGAGATAGGTGCACATTATGTTAGATGTAGAGAAAAAGGGTCCTCAACTTGCTGAGGGACAGTAACTGCCAGGAAACTCAGGACTGAATTTCTACTTTTGTTCTGGAAAAAAGGGAAGGGCCAGAATTGATGGGTGGAGGGAAGTGACCAGCATTAAAGAAGCCCAATCCAGGATGGCTTTAAGGATCTTCAAATCTGGGAAGCCAAGTTCAAAAGCATATGCCACAGAGTGAAATCAACACATTCTGAGTGCCACTTTACAAAAGATTTGACCCTATCATATGATACGGAATTCACTAGAAAGCTGAGAGGAGTCACTGGACTGGTGGTGGAAACACCTGACCTATGGTGAACTTCTGTCATCTCTGTGTGAATTTATGCACTGAATTTTATGGGCACTGCATAATTGTCCAGAATGTTGCACTTTCTGTTTATTTGTTTGTTTGGAACAGCAGGACTGTGGCTACAGAGGAACAGAAATCTGAAGTTGAATACTGATGTTTTGAAATGGGATTTTGGAAATAATAATTTATATAGTTTTTTTGTGTTTACAGGATATTTAATATTTATACATCTCAATATAATCTTNATGTTCTGAAATGGGATTTTGGAAATAATAATTTATATAGTTTTTTTGTGTTTACAGGATATTTAATATTTATACATCTCAATATAATCTTATTAAAATAACATTTTCCTTATTAAAAATTATCCCAAGAAATTGCCAAATTTTACAGTCTACCTGATTTTTCTCATCCCAGCCACCAGAATCTTGAGTATTCAGTAAGATTACCGAAACCAGTATTTTATACTCAAAACCTGGAGGTATCTGTTAGATTAGAATCTGAAGATTAGGAGATAAAAGGATTGCTGAGAGTGATTAAGCTACACTATGACATCAGAACTCTAAAGGAATAGCAGAAACCCTGATGGACCCCAACATCTTTTCTTTTCCCCTATAAATTCATAGTTATGGAATTTTTAGCTACTTAGAATTCTGGTAGCTTTCTCTTGTAATTAGGTATTGCCATATGACTGAGTTCTGCCAGTACAGTATGAGCAGAAGCTGTGTATATGATTTCTAGGTGGTGCCCCCAGGACGGGTGTTAGTAGGTGCCTTGCCTTCCTCTTTTCTCTACTTTCCTGTGGGCTGGAATGCTGATACAGGGATTGGCCGTCTTGCATCACAGATGAGGTGACGGCCTGGTGATAGTGGAGCAGATTTTCATCCTAGACTTGGCTGTTTGGTTCCTAACACTGTGGAACTGCCTTACCTTAACTCCAGGACTGCTTATGAAAAATAAACGTCTCCATTCTTTTCGACTCTGTAGTTTGATGTTTCTATTGCCTTACTCAAATAACTTATGCTATACCATAAGTATGTACAGTAGCATATATCTTTATGAGGAAGTAGTGTGTAGCTATTTACCATTTTATAGTCAAGGAACATTTTTATATGATCTGATAAAATACTTACACTAAATGAAATAAAAATAAAGTAATGCATATGCAAAAAAATTGAAAACAACAATTATTTTTAGGTAGAGGGTTTTGAGTTTTGCTTCCCTGGTGGCTTAGATGGTAAAGAATCTGCCTGGAATGCAGGAGACCCAGGTTTGATCCCTGGGTCACGAAGATCCCCCGGAGAAGGGAATGGCAGCCCATTCCAGTATTCTTGCCTGGAGAATTCCATGGACAGAGGAGCCTGGTGGCTACAGTCTATGGGGCTGCAAAGAGCTGGACACAACTGAGTGACCAACACTTTCACTTTCAGAAAGTTTTGAGTAATTCCACCCCCTACCAAGTTTCCAAGTTTTCTATGGTGAACATATATTTCTTTGGTAATCAGAACAAACAACATACTTTAAAATATAAACAGTAAGAAATTATCTATCTGTCTGTCTATCTAGAGGAGCTATGGGGTCTTCTGATGTCAAAATTCTAGTTTTCCTCACTAAGAAAGGCTGCGTGAATAACTATTCTTCGGGTTTATCTGGATTCTTTTTCTAGTATTGACAAAGTTCTGCTAATTCATTTCTTGATTGTCTTATATTGTATTCATTTATTTCCTATTTGGACTGGATTTATTGGTTTTGTATTAGGAATTTTTTAAATTAGGTTTTGCTATTTGAAGAAAGTTGAGAACTTTCCTTCAACTTGAGACTCTTTCTTCAAACTCTTTCTTGAGAAGAGTCATTTTCTGAAATGAATGGCAGGCACCAGGACAGTGTCTGTATAACATCATGAAATGTCCACTGTGGCAGCTATAACAAGGGGATTTGTTACTTAACTGCTGCAAGTCCAAATACTCTCTGGGCTACATTTTCACATGCCATTTTATTGGTTCCTCACAATTTCTTTGGTAATATAGGTATCATTATGCCCATCATAACAGTAAAACTAGGAGAGGGTAGACACAAAGCGCCAATTCATCTTCTGATTCTAAAATCCAGTTATTTTTCCCCTGTATCACAAGATGAGTGGGAAGACATAGTGACAGAGTGGAAAAATGTCCAATTATAAAGCTTTATTTTCTAGGACAAGAAAAAAGTATTCAAAATGATGTCTGAAGCAGGATGTATGCAACCTGAAAATCTCACCTTAAGGCTGCTAGAATTTATATTTATTTATCTGTATCTGTCTATTTATCTGAGAGAGGTAGGGGAGATACGAAATCTTGTGGGTGCTTAGTTTCCTTCCAAAATAAGTATTATGGGATCCTGTAGATACTGGATTTTTAGGCCCTGGAAATTATATGAGATATGTTTTTTAAACCAACAAGTAGGAACATTAAAGAAGAAACCATTTTAAAATTTCTTTTGAATGCCATTACTTGGGAAGGAATAGGCCAATAGAAAGAGGGTGGGAAGGTAGATACAATTCATGGAAGAACTAAATGAGATTCTTGGCCTTTTCAACTATTTTGAAGGTTTATATTGCTGAGATTTCACTTAAACATATATAACTTTGGGTTTCCTTGATCATTGTTACCAGCTTTTTTCAGTTGTTTCAGTTAAAAAACAAAACAACAAAAAAACAAAAAACACTAAAAAAAGAAAGAAGGGATTAAGAGGAAGAAGACAGTAGTGTTTGAAAGCATAAATTGAATGTAACTTTTAAGATAGCCTCAAATGCCAGGGTTTTCCAGCGAAACTGAAGCTTATTGAAAGCATTTAGAGTAGGTTTCCCAATAATGTTCTTTTTTATAAGCTCAGGCTGGAGATGTATCCTCTCATCTGCCTACTGCTTCTCAGAGAGTGCTGGAGAAGCTGGGACTTTGTTACGAATTCTGTGTGCTTGCTTCCTGTTCTTCCTGAGTGAGTAGAAGGTGGAAGTGGTAATTTGATAAAACTCCCTAAGGATTTAGATAACTGACCCTTGGCCAGTTTGATTCCTTAAGTGAAAAAGGGAGAAAAGAAACTCCATGGATGTGTGAGAATTTGCCTGGCATGGAAATTTACAACAGGTAGGTGATAGAAGTTAATGGAGGTTAGGGAGGGGAGAGAGGAGGAGAGGGGTCAGAGGGTAAGGACCACAGCAGGGGAAGGGGCACAGACTGCATGCCAACCTCCCCAAGTGGCTGGGGTGGGTGTAAGGTCAGTCTTCTTGGGGCATGCCAGTGGTAACTTCACATCAGAACAGCTGGCTTGTTCTCTGGATGATGGCTGAGGGCTGGGTAGGGTCTGGGAAAAGGCAGGGATGTAACTCCATGTCAGGAGGAAGGGGCCTGAGGCCCTGGGTGATGGCTCCATGTGTGTCCAACTCGCTTGCAAATGAGGTGTCTAAACACAGGTACATGATTTGTTTCATGATTTTCTGACCTATTTTATATATAAAGTGAAGTTGCTCAGTTGTGTCTGACTCTTTGTGATCCCATGGACTGTAGTCTACCAGGCTCCTCCATCCATGGGATTTTCCAGCCAATAGTACTGGAGTGGGTTGCCATTTCCTTCTCCAGGGGATCTTCCTGACCCAGGGGTTGAACCCAGGTCTCCCGCATTGTAGACAGACGCTTTACCATTTGAGCCACCAGGGAAGTCCTATTTTATATATATATATATATATATAAATTAGAGTATAATTGTTTTATAATGTTGTGCTGACTTATTTTAAATACAGAAAATTATTTGTCTCAGTTTTGCTGCTTTCATAGTTGGGACAATGACTATATAATGATCTGAATTCAGGGCTCTCAAGAAATAATCAAATATATTGATATTACTCAGAAAAATCTAATTCCCACTTGTTCCTCTATATTTTTGACTTCTCTGCCTGTTTTTAAAGGCCTGTCTCCTGTCATCACTCTCACTGTCCAGAAATTCTGCAATTGTGCAGAGCTGATCACCTTTTTAGAAGCACCATCCCAGTTCTTATATTTGCGTACTGTGAATACCAGCAGACTTCAGATGTTCCCCTACTTTGTTGACAGGAGTGAGTATGGAGAGAAATCATCAAGGAAGGAAAGAAAAATACTGACATTAATTTGTAGGAACCAGGCTAGGTAAATTCATATGTCCTTTTATCATCACAATATCCCTGTGAGGTAAGCATTATTATCAAAACTTTCTTTATAAGGAGGAACCAGGAGCTCTGAGAGCTTGATTGACTTGTCTGAGAACATGGTTTCTGACTGGTTGAGCGGGGAGGCACAAACCTGTTGGATTTTGAAGCATGGTGCCTTTCTGTGAGTGGCCCCAAGCACCCCTCTTTAAATTCCTCTTACAAGGAGCTGGTCAAGAGATTTGTGTCGCATTGAAGGTTAGCACTAGCATGGGACTGTGGACACTTTACTTTGGATGAGCAGATATCCAGAACGTCCTGTCTGCCATCTCTGTCGCTCAACTCTTTTCTTAGCATGATCTTGTGAGGGGAAAACCTCCATCTCCCAAATTTCCTCTGGAAAAGCACAAGTCCCAAAATGTTAAAAATGTGATTGTCATGCAAACAGCCTTCTGTAACTGGGTTTTATGTAACTTTTCAAAAATAGTTTTAATCTTATTTTGCAGAAAAGTTGCAAAGAGAGTATGTAGGGTTCTTATATTCTCTTCTCTCAGCTTTTCTGATGTTAATACCTTACATAACCTGATACATTTGTTGAAACCAGGAAACCAGCATTCATACACTGTTAACTAAACTGCAGACTTTGTCCAAATTTTACTGGTTTTCTCATGCATGTTTTTTATCTGTTCCAAGATCCAATCCAGGATATCACCTTGCAGATAGTGTTGGTCTCCTCTGGTCTATGATGTTTCTCAGTCTTTCCTTGTTTTTCATGACCTTGACAGCTTAGAGGGTTACTGTTTGGGCATTTTGTAAAATGTCTCTTCACCTGAGTTTGTCTGATGTTTTCCTCACAGTTAGACTGGGTTTGAATGCCTTTGGGGAAGAGTACAACAGAGGTGAAGCACCCTTCTCATCACATCACATCACGTCAGGGCTACATGATGTTCTGATGACTATTCATTGGTCCTGTTAACCTGGATTGCTTGGTTAAGGTAGTGTCTGGAGGTTTCTCCACTGCTTGCTTACTCTGCTTCCCTTTCCAGACATTCTAGTTTAGAGGTAAGTCTCTATGTCTGGTTCACTCTCAAGGGAAGCAGCATTAAGCCATGCTTTCTAGAGGGTCTCCCAAATCTTGTCCATCTTACTTATTTCTCCTCCCAAATTTTCATACTTTTGGAACCAGAGAAAATAGCTTCTGCTCTCCTGTCTCAGAGAAGGCAATGGCACCCCACTCCAATACTCTTGCCTGGAGAATCCCATGGACGGAAGAGCCTGGTAGGCTGCAGTCCTTGGGGTCACTAAGAGTCAGGCATGACTGAGCGACTTCACTTTCACTTTTCACTTTCATGCATTGGAGAAGGAAATGGCAACCCACTCCAGTATTCTTGCCTGGAGAATCCCAGGGACGGGGGAACCTGGTGGGCTGCCATCTGTGGGGTTGCACGAGTTGGCCACGACTGAAGCGACTTAGCAGCAGCAGCAGCAGCTCCTCTCCTATCTGCCAGCTCCCCTCACTACCATTTACTTTTTCTGCCCCAGCATTGCTGCTGCTGCTTATATTGTTACACTGATCCTTGCTGCACGCAAGCCATGGAGGATGATGTAGTTTGGCAATTCCTTCTGCCTGCAAACACCTGAATTCCAGTACCCAAGACATGGTACCAACCCAAGAGAGCAAGAACTCCACCTCTTCATAAAGTGGTGGGAAAGAAGCTGGAAAGACAATAAATATATGTATATTGACAGTTTTGGCTACACATGCTTATTAATAACATGCTTAATTTGCTCAATTTCTGAATGTTTACTCATACAGTGTATTAAGAGAAGAATTAATTTGCTCAGGTGAACAGCTGCTATTGGCGAGTTGCCTTCTAGATGCCTTCTGACGGTGATGCGGGCACAGTTCTGGGAAGCATTGAAAAAGGCTGTGTGCAGGAGTACAGAATAGTTGAGCCTCCGAGATATGTCAGATGTAGGAGATGGAGCTGGACTGAGTCTGGTAGTTTGTAGGTGAATTGGATGAAAGTGTCAGAGTTGAGCCTTTGAGACCAAAGTCTCTTAGCTGCTTCTTCCTTCTTCACGTGGCTTTCAAGGCTTGGCTAGCCTCTCCGCCATCATCTCCAGCTCTTCCTCTGCTGAACCCACCACTGGCTCATCTCTGAGATACTCATGGCTGCCTTTATGTATTGGGTTCCCTGGTAGCTCAGCTGGTAAAGAATCCACCTGCAATGCAGGAGACCGTGGTTTGATTCCTGGGTCGGGAAGGTCCCTGGAGAAGGGATAGGCTACCCACTCTAGTATTCATGAGCTTCCACTGGTGGCTCAGACAGTGAAGAATTTGGCTGCAATGTGGTGAGACATGGGTTTGATCCCTGGGTTGGGAAGAGCCCCTAGAAGAGGGTACGGCAGCCCACTCCAGTATTCTTGCCTGGTGAATCCCCATGGACAGAGGAGCCTGGCAAGCTACAGTCATGGGGTCACAGAGTTGGACATGACTGAGCGACTAAGAACATTTAGATTATGATGGTTAGGAGGAATTAGACCTGTTGAAGAATTCTGTGGAGGGTGTCCACGACATGGGAGGGAGATTGAGTCAGCCCTTACTCTAGAAAACTGCCAGTAGTAAAATTCACTTACTGTAAAATTAATTTATTATAATTAACTTACTGTAGAGTTAATGAAATTTCTGTTCTCAACTCTTTTTCTTATTTCTTCTTTAAGTTTGAAATAAAATGAGAAAGTAATGTGAAAAGCAGAATAGAAACCAGAGCTGTTGCTCTCTAAGCAATGCTAAGTGCTTGTTCTGTTAAGCTCCAGATGTCAAAACTGAGTTTTCATGTTTTGCATGGAAAGGATCACATTTTTCAAAATTGTTAGGGGTAATCCAATTCTCTTTGCCAATGTAGACTATGTATCACCTGATGAAAGGAAGTAAAAAAATAGCTGTAATTTTGAAATAATGAGTATTAAAAAGACTTGAACCTTGTGTTAGTTGCTAGATGTTTTTTAGACAAACACTTTTCTTATTAGAGTTAACTAATTACCTCAGTTCTCTATGTGGTTTCAGTTCAGTTCAGTCGCTCAGTCGTGTCTGACTCTTTGCGACCCCATGAATCACAGCACACCAGGCCTCCCTGTCCATCACCTACTCCCGGAGTTCACTCATGTCCATTGAGTCAGTGATGCCATCCAGCCATCTCATCCTCTGTCATCCCCTTCTCCTGCCCCCAATCCCTCCCAGCATCAGAGTCTTTTGCAATGAGTCAACTCTTCGCATGAGGTGGCCAAAGTACTGGAGTTTCAGCTTTAGCATCATTCCTTCCAAAGAAATCCCAGGACTTATCTCCTTCAGAATGGATTGGTTGGATCTCCTTGCAGTCCAAGGGACTGTCAAGAGTCTTCTCCAACACCACAGTTCAAAAGCATCAATTCTTCGGCGCTCAGCCTTCTTCACAGTCCAACTCTCACATCCATACATGAGCACTGGAAAACCATAGCCTTGACTAGACGGACCTTTGTTGGCAAAGTAATGTCTCTGCTTTTGAAAATGCTGTCTAGGTTGGTCATAACTTTTCTTCCAAGGAGGAAGCGTCTTTTAATTTCATGGCTGCAATCACCATCTTCAGTGATTTTGGAGCCCCCCAAAATAAATTCTGACACTGTTTCCACTGTTTCTCCATCTATTTCCCATGAAGTGATGGGACCAGATGCCATGATCTT